>JAPYZB010001117.1:0-15791 GCA_030522745.1 Eupelmus kiefferi | reverse complement strand
AATCTGTCAGGATTGTATACAAATTGTATATGATCAATTTTGTATACAATTTGTATACAATGATTGTATACAATCCTGACAGATTATTTCCACGTGGGAGATTACAAATATCTGCAATGTTAAATATTATAAAATTTTATAGTCACCAGGTGGAGGTTGTGCAACATTTGGTTCATATATTCCAAATATTAAGGCCTTATTTTGTTCCAAGACAGAAGAAACATTCGGATGACATGTATATGATCTGTGATATGGCCCAAATCTTGACTGCGATTCACACACAGTGCATTAAAACACGTTGTTACACTTAAAATTTTTCTCCAATATTTATAACGTTTACATTTAACATTATGCTATATACCAATGAGAATATTTATCGCAAGTAATTTAATGGATCCATGAACATGATTAGCAATATTTATTTATTTATTTATTTAAAACCAGAAAAATAGATTTACATAGATGATTTACATAAATGGTAAATCCCTGCAGAGGTAGACATAGCTACCTATGCGCACATAGCTACCTATGCGCTATATTATAAAAAATGTAAAAATTACTTTACATTTTATGACTTTACTATTAATATTACAGTACAGTAAATTTTTTACTGTACTCCACCGAACCATAAATCCAATTTCTGATCTACTATATACTAATCCTTATAACATAACTACATTCCATATCCCACACTTACTCCATACATACCCACACCTCACATCCCAGCTAAACTCCCAAACGATACCAGTCACCCGACACCTCGCGCTCACAAATCCAACCAACTCCATCCGCGCGCATAATAACTATTTACACCATCCCGTAACAGGACATTACAACCTCGTCTCACAAAGCCGCGCCGTTTTTCCCATGAGCCGTACATAAACCGTATATCGGCCAACAACCCCCGGCTACATACACATGTCACCCTGCGCGCACGCGTTTTCGCTTTCTCGCGCGAGAGCCAGCCACACCCCCTATTGAAACTTTCAAGCGAGGAATGTACATACGTGCGCGCAACTCAAATTAAACGGGGGCACCACATTAGCTCGGCTCCGTGAGGGCCGAGTTATAGCTAACCCCTCATTAGCCGCGGCGCTCGAGACGTCGAAAGACGAGACTTTGATTTCTAAATTCGAAATTATATATGTAAGCGAGAGATTCTGTGTGAGCGCGGCTATGTGCTTTGAGCTTTGTTATTATTGCGCGCGATATGTATGGGGTGAGGTAGCGGCTGTTTTTCATCTGAGAGTGTATAAGTAAAGATTGCGTTGACGTTTTATTCGGATTATAAAAGTGTCGTTATAACGGCAAGAGAAAATAGTATCGCGATTAATCGGTATCAAAAAGAGAAGCGGAAAATATTACGTTAAACATAACGATTTTAATAAGCATTAAAATTAATATTACAGTTAAAAGCTTAAACTTTTAACAGAAAAATTGACTGCATTTTTCTCAATTGACCGTACTCTTTAACCATTCATAAAATACCTTAATACACGCGCTCCAGTGGCGCCGGCCAAAAGCGCCAGTCGCGCGCGCATTTTAATAAATATTTCAACAGCGATTCACACGTCACCGCTTTTCCCGATGCTTTTTACTGCACATTAACAACCAGCCCCGGCATCGAGCTTAAAGCTTTATACAGCTTTTCCGAAAGCTCGCGCGCTTGCATTGTGATGCGGGCACTCGACAGTTATAAATAATCGCGAAAAATTGCGCAGCGCTATACATACATACATACACACACGGGTTATTTTTTTCGCGCGCCACTCGCCACTGCGTATAGATTTTTAATCCGCTTACTCTTGTACGGGGCGCTGTTAAATTCGTCTGTCGTTTCGCGATTCGCAAGAGAGAAAGATATCGCATTTACTTTGAGCCCTGGCCGAAAAAGCGTTGATACGCGCGCGCGATTTTAACGAACAGTATATATACGTGGTGCGCGTCGCCGTCGCCGTAAAATACTCTGACGGCTTTAATTTACCTTTGTGCCGAGCAGTTCAGTTTGTCATATTGATTACAGTGCGTGTATAGAGGGTCGGGGGATGGGCTAAAGTTAATTTTAAAAACGTCAATGCGAACTGCGAGTGCGAAAGTAAAACGAGAGTTTTTGTGGAAAATGCGTGGGCTGGATTGTTGTTTCGATAAATGTCGGATTGATTATTTATTGTGTTGTAATTATCCATGGATTGATTTATGTTTGAAATAATTACATGTGAATATTTAATTTAATAATGAGTTGTGAAAATTATAGGGAGAAATTGCATATTGTTATTAATATTAAATTCAGTTTAGTAAGAATGATCCTTATGAAATTGGTGCTTTTGTTTTGCGTCATATTTCGTATTACTATTTTATAATGCATCACCAATACAAGCAAAAGATAAGCGAATAAATTTAAACAAATCAGAAAAAAAAAATATATTTATATCCTAAAACTGCATCAACTTTCATCAATAATCCAGAGACAATAAACTACCCAAAATATTGACACCCTCGCCGCATTCCCCGAAGTGACTCCTCCACAATGAAAAATTAGCACGCCAGCCGCTCACACCAGTCCCTCACCCCCTAATCTCCTTTCCTATACACTTTCCGCTCGCGCGAGCGTCACCATACACACATCTTCCCGCTCTCTCGAGCAGCCAAGAGTCCATCTCTCGGCATCCGTACCATAATAACGACGCACACACCCTGAACAAAAAAAAAATAAAGAAGCTCTTCGGAAAAACTTCTTACCGCAAGAATGGCGCTTTCCAAAGCGCGCGAGATCCCCGGATTTGGGAGTGTCTCTCGCGGCACTTTTCACACCTCGCCTATGTATATACCTATATACAGGAGTATATATCGGGGCTATATACCTGCCGTACGCGCTGGAGCGCGATAATCTTACTATGTCCCCGGCGGTCCATTATGATTCCCGGCATTGTCGAGCTGTCGAATCCGTCCACGAATAACCGCCTGTATAGCCTGTGTGTGCGCTACGCCTCTTCCGTGTCGAGCTGGTATATATAATGGCCGGAGTGCATTATTTCGTCGTGAGGCCCGCGCGTCTCTCTCTCTCGCATTATCCTAAACATCTTAATCCGAACAGCTGGGGATGCGTGCGGCTTGAGGTTCTCAAATCGATGTTGTATCGCTCGCAAGCTTGTGGGTATCGCGTGTGTTTTTCTTTCGCTCTCTCTTTCCTTTTTTTTTGTCCGATACGTGAGAGATATTACGGGGATCTGTGTTAGGATCGCTGGGTGTTAGGGAGAAGGTAATATTTTTCGGATTATACATGGAAATGTATGCGAGCACGGAAACGCGGGGTCTCGCTTGTATATCAAGATGATGTTTGTTTGTGTTGTTGTGGGGGGACGGGGATTGAATTGTTGGAGCGCTGGTTTTACGGGCGCGTTTATCGCTAATGAATTGAGCGCGTTACTGAATCATCAAAGCGTAATCATTGTATTTAAATTAGGCATAGCGGAGCTGGATGTGAATTACTAATGGGATAGCTTGCCGAAATGTTTCTTAGTACTTTGTTTCGTTGTTTCGTCATACTTCTATTCAAAGAACAATACCTGAAAAGTATCTAAAGAAAAAAATGTGTTCTATTCGGTTAATAAATAAAATCAACATTAAAACATTAAAACTTGTATAAATACTAAAAATTACACTTACATCATACGAATAATACCGCCCGGAAAGATCGAAAAGAAAACCCCTGCAAAAAACAAAAAAGAAAAAAGAAAAAAAAGAAAACATAATTATCGTCCCCGGGTTGAGAACCCCGTTACCCTAATGAACGCGGGCGCTTGGCTTACGCGCGCAGAGGTGTCAGAGCGCGGCAACTGTCAAAACACGAGGCGCGCCAGCAGCAAGACGAAAAGCCCAATGCGCCGCATGTACTACGCGACACGAGCCCCACGAGCAGCGCGCAGAGACAGCCGGCGACATCACGCGAGTATACAGAGAAAAAAAAAGGAGGGACGAGGAAAAGGCGCGCAGCAGGCTTTTTAAGAGAGACGTCGCTTCGTACGGACAAAAAAAATGTAGGAGAAACTTTGGTTGGGTTTGTGTCGCTCTTCTTTTAATGTCGCGACGATTCCGTTCCGATGGTTATCGATGTGTGCGCAATCGTGATATCGCTGTCGAGGTTGAGTACAATGGGACGTAGCCTGCGGGCCCATTATACGCGTACACGGGGAGATGGGATAATGCGCGAGCGCAGATATATCTGCGCGCGAGCGGCGATTGGAGCGGCTTTTGTCGCGGCGAAATGGACACTTTTTGATGTATTCGTTCCCGTTTCGTTTTGATTTTTTTTTCTTTTTTTTTAGTGTGGGTTGGGTGTGGTGATGAGAGATGGTTGGGATGGTGCGATGGTTAAATGGAAGAAGATGGTAGGTGACAGTTTTCAAATATGAATGTAAGGAATTGGGTACTTCAGTGTGTAAATAGATTAGTTGAACATTGATTAGGAGAAATTACGTGATATTTTGCACTTGTTATGTTATTGCATAACAAAAATAGATTACTCCAAATGGAATAAAATAATAATGAAAATTGGAACGATAATTATAATAATGTGCACAATTACAGTTCACTATTTAACTCAAAACTCTAAATCGATTGGTCTTGAGTCATTGAATATGATATCCAAATTCATTCGTATCTTATCAGTTCTAAGCACGTTTAAACACTTGTTTAAACTGAAATAAAATTTTTTTCCGTTTAAGTACCTAACTTTTCTTAAGCAGCAATCTTGTATATACATATATGCATATGCGGTAACGTAAATATATTAAAGTATGATTTTATAAGCTTTGACACAAGCTACAAGTATAATAAACCTTACAAATGCACAAGAATTAGTAACAATTTTTATTTTATTATCTCGTTAAATCTCTTCGAATTTTATGAAGTTCATTGAATAAACTATTATTAGGTAATATGATTAAGTTTCGATAAATTAAAACTTTGAGCTGCTTAATAGAGCAGCAGTATTCACAGACCCTCTTGTTATGAGTACTATCCCAAAAAGACTGATCGGTTATTATGCGTCATAAAATTATCACGTCATACCAAATCTTCTTTTCAGTTTACTCATTTTATTTGTACTGAATAATGCTTTGTGCAAATGTAAACATGAAATCATTATGACTTTTAAAATTGTTACTCGATGACATATTGAATAATGAAAAAGCGATACTCGTAACAAATATTATTTCAATGAGTTAGTTTCCAATGTAGGAATTCTTTTATCTGCATAAAAGTTCACAAATATTGAAATTGAATGAAATTTAACATTTGATAAAGGCTATACGATATAGCTTTATCACGCTATCGGTTCCGACAAAGTATTAAAAAATTAATGGTAGTAGTTACCAGCTGACGTTGACGGGATACGCATTGCGTATACGTACGTAAGTAACGCAACTTTTTTTTTTGACTTTTTATTTTAGTAAAAAAGTAAGTATTGTTAAAAATTTTTGTAAATATTCAAAAGCATTAATTTATTTTTATCAATAATTTACTTACCCCACGTACAAAGACTTGATACAAATTGTATACAACCAGTTGTATACGATTTGAATAAGAAATGATTCTATATAAATTGTATACATATTTTATATAATTGTATATAAATTAAATTAAATTTTATCATTATTACATTTAATAATGTTACATTTAACATTTTGATAAAATTAAATTGACTTTTAACGTTTTGGGTATATTAAAATTATTTTAACAATACTTATGTACAAATAATTTAAATATGCAATTGCACGGATTAACAAATTTTAATCAATGAAAAATAAACTTTTTATTCTAGGAAACTATAAAAATGAAGTCAATACCATTTGGAATTTTAATATTAATAATTGCCTATGCACGTTGTGCGTCAGCAAATGGTGTTAGTAAGTAATTTAAAGATTTATGTGATTAATTATATATGAAAGAAATTATAACTGATCTTTCTACATTGCAGACTTTTCTGATATCGCAAAAGCTGCAGCAGCGGCAGCCGCAAAAAGACAACTCAGTAAGTTTAAACATTTTTTATCATGTATTGAGTAATTCTTAAATATACTTTGCCTTTAGATTCAATAATTATTTTGAATATCAAATCTATGAAAGAATTAATGAGAGTCTTCAGTTTAATACAAGTCATTTATAAGCTATCGTTTCACATGATGTTTTACATATTTTGTTGTTTAAAATTGTCCCTTGTTTCTTGAGATCTCCAGAGTTAAATAGTGTCAGTGAGATTAAGATAAACACAATTTCACAATCATCATTCATAACAAACAACTTTTACCTTACAACTACTTACAGAAACGCTTCCAGCTTCTTAAATTAACATTTTCAAAAATGACATTTACCTTCTCGATCTTCCAGACAACACGGATGAATTTGACCTAAATCCAACATTACTCCTCGCGGAATACTTCTCCCTGACTCAGATCCGTACAAATGCGCCGATCCGCCGAATGCTCGTTCGTGAATCGCGCATCGGCGGCATCGCCTACCACTGGAACAATAAAAAAATATTTTGGACTGATCTGGCTACCGGAAGAATCAGTGAGCGCGGGCTTCATCTTCAATATGATAGCAAAACTTTCGTGGAGCAAACTCCAGCTGTGTGGAGGCCCGTCGCCTTGGCAGTCGACTACGTGGCCGATCATCTCTATGTACTAGATGGCCGCGGAAAGAAGGTTTATATTTTTGACCTGGATGGTAAAAAGAACAGCACCATTCTGGAGAATTATTTAAAGAATCCTACGGATATTGCCTTAGATCCGCGTGAGGGCTACATGTTTATCGCTGATGGAACGAAGGTAGGTTGCAACCATTTCTTAATAAGATCAGCAATCTGAAATTAACAATAATTTTTAACTTTATTATTTTTGTTGTTAACGTCAATTTGCTTTATCATGTTACTAATGATTAGATAATCCGAGCAAACATGGATGGTTCGAACGCCACCGCGATAGTGGGCCATTACAAGTATAGAATCAGGTCCGTAACCTTAGATGTAGACAGCAAGAGAATCTATTGGTCGGATAAGCGTTACCACCGCATCAAGAGCGCCAACTACGATGGCTCAAAGTTCGTCGTTGTCCTGAAAAACGAGCGATCAAACAAATTCCAGCTTCTTGGACCCACCAATCTAGCTTTCCTCGATGGTGAGCTTTTCTTTTATGATGATATATTCAGGAGAATAGCCAGCGTGGAGGTAGACCACAAGTCGCGCCGTGGCCTGGTTAACACCTACCGAGACATCTATGACCGCGTGTCAGTAAAGGCCATGCGAATGATCGATCCCAGCCTTCAAAAGTCCATTGCTGATCATCCTTGCGCTAGTAATAATGGGGGCTGTGAAAATCTGTGCTTGCCCGAGCCACAGAAGAATGGCCAGTTGAGCCACACTTGCGTTTAATATTTGCTAATGCACAGAGGTAGGTGCTTTCAAAAAAGTTGCTAGAATTTTGATTGAAAAGTTAGTAGTCTAGAAATAAGATTCTACATATTCATTTTTTAGTAAGAATAGTATTATTGAATGTTAGTCTCTGGAAGAAATCTTGCCAGTTTAAGCCCACATATGAAACGATTGTTGTCAGATTTTTTAGCCATTTATTTCAAACAAGTTTGTAAAAATTGCTTGTAAATATAACTAGGACTTGTATAATAACTTGTATAATAACTAGGATATGTGAAAAAAAGAGTTTTATCAATAGGTGATCACTGGCTAAATTTCTATATCTAGGTCTAACATCAACACATGTTTTAGTTTAAGTACATGAAGAATTATAAAATAAATAAATCTTTATTGTCACTGATACAATACATTATTAATAACTAACTTTAATCTCCTGTAAATTGTTTTAATAAATACATTTAATTTGGACATTTGTTTTTAAATGCTGAAATTGATCAAACCATCATAACCATAAATACAAATCGATTCCTAAAAAGTAAATAACATTTCAATTCATTAACCCACACTGTAAACCCAGTGCGAGATAAGTAGTGACGTGTCCCCCCAATATCTCTGAAACACCCAGAAGCCGAATTAATAAAAAGAAAAGAAATGTCTCAATAAAGAAACGAATGAATCACCGCTCACTTTCATGAACCGATAACCAATAAATAAAGCGTGAAATCAACAAGAGAGAGAGAGAGAGGGGGGAAGGAGAAAATAACGCGAACAAAGACAACGCTTTGGTTTCGCAGAAAAGCTGTCCTGTGCACGTCCGGCTGCAGTTCGCAGAAGTATACTCGCTCGCAGAGAGAAAGCTGCTGCGATATCTCGTTTTGCAAAGCTGCTACGCGCATACAATATGCGCCCTTGCCTGCCTGCACGCGCTCGCTCCGTAACGGTTCTCCCTCTCTTTCTCTCTCCTGTTCTTTTCACCCGTCGCGTAATCGATTTTCATCGCGATCGAGCGGCAAGATAGCTTTCTTTCGGCCCATGCTCGCGCGCGCGCGCTAAAGAAGCGCGTGCTGTGCTCTCTCTCGCTCAAACACTTTTATAATGCGCTTACCACTCCATTAAGTCGATGATCTTACCGCTAAGTGCATTTTTGCCGACTGCTCGCTTCGCGAAGCGGCTCTCTTTCTCTCTTTCTCTGCGGGGCTCGGAGGTGTCGACTTTTTTTCGCTGTTTGGATTTATACGGGCCACTTGGATGCGCTTGGCTACGGGTTTGCGGGAGAGTGTGGTGGTGTAGGGAAGGCTGCGAGTCATGAGAATCTGTGATAGTTGATGTATGGTAGGATGATGCTAATAGGTAGTTATGGAGGGAAATGTTTTCTATAAGTAAATGGATAGATGTATAAATTTTTTTCATAATTTTTTGCTGTCTAAAAGTTTTTTTTTTGCTCTTTGAATTTGTTTGAATTTTGTAAAAATGGATAGTTTCGGCTAAATGTTGAGGAAACAAGTGAAAAGTAATTTCACAAAATTATTATTGTACAAAGCTCCATGATGTTTTTTTGAAACTGTTTTTGATGTTTTTTGTAAAAATGACTTAATTACAACCATTTATTACTGTTTTGAAATAACCTCGTAAAATATACTGTATTTATGTTTTCCCTCTAGCGTAAACTTCAACTTCGATTTCATGAAATATAACCAAAGTAAAAACATTCTCTTTTAAACATCCACTGTCCATAATTCATATTTCCTTTTCCACAATCGATCATCAAAATCATCTTCAATTACCGTCACAACAACCATCTCCTCTTCCTCCTAAAAAAATAAAAAACACCAAACAACAAAACGCTTCCCAACCTGCCATATCCACCTACACAACCCAAAGCACAACTTATCCTTCCTCATACACTGCACAGTCCGCAGGCGCGCATTATCGCGCAGCTCCTCGGGGCGCCTGTCTAACCTATAGGATCGTTTACAGGCCCGACGCGGCCGGCCATTGGTGGATTTTGTCAGCGACACCCGCCCACGCACAACAAACTTGCGTGTCGCCTCGCTCTCTCCCCCCGTGTCTAGACGCGACCTTTTCTCCCTCCCCCACCTTGCCCTCCTCTCCTCTAGTCGATATGTACGCTCGACTCGCTCGCTCTCCCCGCACTCCCACGCGCGCTCGAGACTCCCACTCTCCTTTCTCTGTCTCTCTGTGTGCGCGCGCGCTTTGCCTTCGTATATATGCATACATTGCCCGCGTTGTATAGGCCTGGAAATATGCGACTTCCGCCTCTGGGACGATGACGACTCTCTGCCATCACGGTTGGTTATGCTCGCTCTCTCTCTCTGTCTGATGCACTCCCTAGGATATAACGACGTGTGCTGTAATGAGTTGAGGATGATGGTTTTTGTTGGGAGCGAGGCGGATTTTTAGGTGGCGAGGTTGGGATTTTTCGGTGAGTGAGTGGAATTGTGTTTGCTGGAATCTGATGGTTTGTTTTTTATCAGATTGAGGTGTTATTAGGGTAATCACTGGGCCGTGGAGTGTGGAAATTCAGCTTTTATTTTTATTTTTAATGCTTGTTTGTATTTTATGAAACGAATTCGGTTTTGCATTGGGCAAATGTTTTAAAATGTTTCCAGTGTTTTGCGTGCACGTATGTTTTTTCTTAAGTTTGCCTCCATATTTTACATAAGCAACCAGCGTACACCAAGTTACGTAAGTTAAATTTACAGAAGTCTTCTTATGTAAGTTTCAAAAAGTAAAGATTTAGTCAAGTAACTCAACGTATAATTCTCGTGCTGTTGGTATTCTTCTCAATATTTATTGTTGCTCACGAAGCAAACTTACTAAAGTAAAGTAAACTTTCATTAAAATTTTGAAGAAAACTGTTACGCGAGTAGTGGTTTAAATTATCCAATTAAAAAAAAATGTAAAATAAATATCAAAATTTACGTACAGTTACATATTGAAAAGAAAATAAAAATAAAATAAAAGAATACTTTTGATAAAGGTGTAAGATTGTTTATTATATAGGATAGTTTTAGAGGATGTAGGTATAGTGCAAATAAATAAATGTTCAAAACACAAATGTTCATAGTAATCTGTTTATATATTTTTCGCGTGGATGTATGTACAGGCGCAAATAATAATATTATTATAATAATATTAATCATAATAATGCTCATTCTTTCACGTATTTATATATGTATAGATTCTTGCATTATTCATTCCTCGTTCTCGTATAAGGTACCTATGTATAATATTTATATTTGCATATATTTATATTCATTTATATTTATATATGTTCATATTTATAGGAGCGATTAAACAAGAAAAAATTTTTTTTCCCTAGTGCGATTCTATCTACAAAAGAGAGGGGAAAGAGAGATACAGAGTGCGCGGATTCGCCTCCTTTGTCAATTTTTTTTACTTTAGTTAAAACCTCCTTTTCTCTCCTCTCACTCGCATACACATGTATATATATATGATTCGCGTCGCTCGTCGGCACTCGGTTGTGCGCACGCGCACGTCCATTGGCTCCCGGAGCAATGGGCCTCCTTTTTTTTCTTCTCTCTCTCTCTACTCTCACATTCACAATACTGGCTCGATAATTCGGATTAGCGACGTGCTAAGTCTACAATTAGCCTAAGAAAAGGACTTCGGGGGGTCTGCGGGAGGGGACTTGGTTATTTTCTTTTGTATTTCAGCCATGGAAATGGTGTCCGCTCCGCGCGCTGAGCAGGACGTTTGTAATGATTAGATTCGATTTCTTTTATTTTTTTTTATTTCCGAAAATTTGTAATCGTGTGTGCGTTGAACAGTCAAAAATGCATGGTTTGAATTGATTTTTACGCCTTGCGACAATCTTTAAATATATTTTTTTTGCTATACATCGTTTATCTCTCTTTTTTTGGATTTTTTTTTGTTATATCGTTTATTCTATCACTCTAACAAAATCTCACTTTTCATTGCGAAGGTTTCATTTTGCGAAATCACACTTATGTCCTTTGTTTAGATTGGTGTTAGAGTCTTTAATTAAGCTTTTGTAATCGAGGCAGCAATTTTCATGACAGTGCAAAAAATTATCCGTTATATCTTAGCTATAGAATGAAAGATTTTCTTAGTAGAACTTTGCATGAATATTGCTACCCGAGAGTTAAAACTTTTAAAGCGGAAACGCAATAACCAATAATAAAAATTCAGAAAAAAAACGAAAAATCATTTCTTATAGTTTATTACAAGTTTGTTTACCCAACAATTAGAAAACTAGGGACACTACAACCACAGTTTCGTAAAAGAATCTATTAACTGTAGAGTTATAGTGTTTAATAAATACATTTCTCAAGCGATAAGACGTTTATCTTTATTACACGCTGAACAAAGTCAATCATCTATCGAAGTTTCTCTTTTGACATTATGCCTGTAGAAACGACGTAACCGGAGATTATTTCATTCTAAATGTAATGGAAACGATACTTTTTGTTTTTAAAAGCTAGTGAATCTCGAAAGATCAATTAGTTTTGGAGGATTTCCTTAGAAAACGTTTAGTTGGATTTTAAATAAATTAGTTAAAAAATAAACTATGTGTTAGTTGTATTAAAATAAAATATATATAATTCTAAAAAAATGTATCATTAAATTTGTTATTTATATATAAAATTAGAGACGTTATTCAACCACCTCAAGTTTCACTTTTAATAAATAGTTCTCAAAATAAAAAGATCATTTTATCACATACAATATTAGAATAGTCGGGCAATCAAAAAGTTTGATTTTTGTGCTCATAATTTTTTGATTCTCACATTTATAACTACACCTCCACAGTTCATCGTGTAGCTTGACTTCATAAAAGAGCAGCTAACAGAAGATTTGAGGTGTTAACCCCTCAACGGCGCACAATTAATAAAGAAATCAATTAACACGCCTATTTGCACTGTATCAAAGATTTTCCAACGACTAATCCCTGAACCCATAGTCAACTTCCCTCAAATAACCTGTTAATCATGAGTCAAGCTCCACTTTGAACCACCTCAAACCTCCAGTCGTCATCCCACACATCAATCCAAACGAAAAGTATCGCTTCCATCACTCCGAATTGTCATTCTACCCCCGGACTAAACCGCTCATGTACAGTCCAACTCTTTCAAAACACACCCACGCACTCGGCTCGTCGAACGATTAACAGCGGCACTGGTCGTTATCGTGGTCGGATCATCACGCGGGCGAGAACGGCCGGTGGATCTGGGGCGGCTTCGGGTTGGGCGGCGGCGTCGTCGCCACCCTGATCTGGCCGCCGCTCTGCGGGGGCGGTGGCGGCGGTATCGGCGGTTGCCTCGTCTCGGGCGGACTGCCGCGCGACGAGGGCGTGTGCGGCGAGGGGACCGCGACGCGCAGCGGGCCCGTCACCGTCAGATTCGTCGCGACGAGGGGCGGCGAGTGGGCTTCGGAGAGGCTGTCGGAGAGCCGGGATATGCCGCCGTCCGAGAGCCTCGAGGCCTCCGAGAGCCGTGACGAGGTGATGCCCTCCGGCAGCTGGGGGTGCGGGTGGTGCAACAGCGTCTCGTGGGGGTAGAGTCTGGGAGGTGGCAGGCCGATTGGGTCTGGCAGTCTGGAACAGAAAATTGACGGAGATTTATTTTTATGGGATAATTTAAGGTAGGAGTTCAGTTGAAGTGAAAAGAGTTAGTGTATGCGACGGCCATTTTGTTTAGTACACAGTATGTCTATGCTAAACAAAATGGCCGAACGATTTTAAATATACAGTTGAACAGTAAAAATGGAAAGCTTGAAAATTCATTTGCTTTACTTTTGATTTTATTATAGGATTACGTATAACTTTCTTATTTTAAATTTTATGTATTATTTAAACAAAAATTATAAGTTTAAAATAAAAATCATTACAATTTTTTATAATTAACTCAGTATATAGTAAAAATGTATTAAGATTCTACCAGTTGAATCCATCTAATTCTATTCTCGTAAAACAAAAAAGCAACCTCTCAGCATTAAAAAGAAAAAAGAATAAGAAAATATTAAAAAAAACCATACATGGAAAAGCTAGCGTACCTCGATCCCAGATCGCCTCGCGGGCCGACCGCCTGGAACGGACTGGTCTCTGTGAGCCTGAAGATGCTGCTGGCACCGCCTGCCGCCAGGCCCGGATGCGGCGGATTGTGCGGCTGGGGACTGTGGGGCGCGAACCGGAAGCCCGCCGGTGGGAACTTGAAGCCGTGGCCAGGAGCCGCGGGCCCGAAGCGGAACGACGACTGGGTCGGATCGAAGCGAAAGTTGAGCGAGGGCGTCGGGATCGGGCCGATCGAGCTCATCGACACCGGCGACGGCTGATGGTGATGCGGGGGTGGCGGCGAGGAGCTGGGCGACGGTGGCGAGGTGCCACCCAGCGAAATGTCCGAGTCCTCGGAGTCGCTGCCGCCGGGGCCGGGACTGAGGGCGCGACGGCCGCTGCCGTTGCCGTTGCCCGATTGCTGCTGCTGCCTGGAATCAGAAGAAAAAAGTACAGGTTAATTAGCGTGTTTTGGATGTTGATATTTTTATGGGTGAATCAAATGAATTTATAAATGTAAATAGGGACAAGTGAAAATATTTATGGTACGATTTAGGTTTTCAAGATTGATTAGCCAAAATTTCGATGGCTAAGACTATATTTATTTTATGACCAGTACATATCCATACAGCTTTCACAGCCAAGCCATTAAAACGTAACCGATATATCGGCAGCAAAAATACGGGGTCAGATCTTCCGGTAAAAAAGACGTTACCAATTCTCAACCGTAACAAACGGAACTCTCCCAGCGAGCGCAGCTCGTCACAGTCCATAAATTACCTCAAATCGAACTCTGCCTCTCTCAACTCTCAGTCCTCCGAAAAATTACTCCGTTCGGCGCAACGAAGATAAATCACGCTTACTTATCGTCCAATACATATACATACTCTCTCCCCCTCAGCCGCAGAAATCCTACTTTAATCGAATGACTTCGTGCTTCTTCTCGCGCAGCTCGCGCGCGCACACGAAATCTCTCATTGTCACTCCGGCTTTCACGAGGCCGAGGTTTTCGAGAGGAAAAAAGTCGCGCGCGCGCTTGCGGGAGGCAACGCGATGAAAACGTTAATTTGCCCCGTAACGCGCGAGCAGCGACGAGTCAAGCTCCTGGCCCCGATGATTGATGCGCTTACGTACATATACGAGAGCTGGGATTCAGCCGCGAGAGTAGCCCGGCGCGCGCTCTCTTCAGATGTACAAAGTGTATTCACGCCATTACGGCAGATGTATCTCTCGGGGAGATGTAAAAGTCGCGGGCCCCCGTTTTTGCTCCGCTGTGCGCGAGCATCAGCTCTCTCGGATCTATTCTTATGTGGAAATTACGGGAGCTTGAATGCCGCTGAAATTACGGTGTCAGCGCGCCGCTCTGCGTGCCGTAATATTTTATTCTCGATGAGATTCGCGCCCACGCGGAGAGAGAGGAGAAAGACGGGGAAAAGAGGGGAACGGTAATACGCGCGACTTGTGTCTTTTTTCTTTTCTTTTTGGTTGGGGAGCGGGACAGAGGATGGAGATTTGATGTAGAGTAGATTCGGATTGCTCGGAGTCGCGGGAACGAGAGCGCTTATGTTCCTCTGTGTTAACGGGATGCGCGTGAAAGTGGGCGGGTCGCTTGGCGATTGGCTTTTATTGTTGGATCTTTTTTCTTTTATTTTCACGAGTTATTAAACGTGAAGTTCGTCAAATTCACACAGTTTTTTTGGAGAGGAGGCAATTAAAGCTGTACGCGAGCTGCGGCCTTAATTCCATCAATCCTCTTTCCAAAGCTTTCCACTTTTCCGTCATATACTGACGTTACTAAAATCATATTAACAAAACAAGCCCACTAAACTTTAAAATCTCTTACTCGCTCTAACCAAACTAATTTTCCGGAAAACATCCACACTCGGCATCTTTAAAAGCAGATCGCAGCCGTTTCCGCGGTATATATACAAACTCTCTAGCTTTCAGTCTAAAAGCTCCCCACCTTCTCGCGGCCATCAGCTCACGGAGCTTGCGTCGCCGCGGAATCGATCCTCCCAGCCGCTCGCGCCGCCACCTCAATATGGCGCTCAACGCGATATCCCGACGACATAGACGTCTCCTCGTCGCGAGCGCGTGTTTTCCTTGCTAATTGGATCTGCGGCTGTTACCACGGTAACGCGAGTACTGCGAGAGCGGCGAGGTTCAGGTGGTATACTGTGACGCGCTCGGGTTTGTAAATTGAGGGATGTAAGGGAGAGTCCAGATGTGACCCCTACCCCAACCCCGTACCCCGTACCCGTACCCCGTGCGATTATCTAATCGAGTGTCTTATCTTCATTACCTTGT
>JAPYZB010001116.1:0-16744 GCA_030522745.1 Eupelmus kiefferi | reverse complement strand
GCCGGACGAGCGGCACGGGAGGAAATGCAGTCGGCGGAACACAACAACCGGCGCGCAGGCGCGCGCTGCCCAATGGAAGGCTGATTTGCGAGCTGGGGCTGCTGGGGGCTGGGAGCGCGCCGTTTGCGTAGCAAGCAGGTAGAATTTAAATTCTTACTTGTTGTAGTAGTGGAGTTTAAGGTGTTAAACACTTCATGACTTGAAATAGTTTCCGTTTCAATGAATATTCAAGTTTTTCATTTTTTGTCTATTAATGATTCCAAGGCTGGTTGTAATATCTAAGCCCCAAACGATTCACTTATAAATATATCCAAGAATCCGGATTAAAAATATTTCATTAAAGAATAAAATAATTTATAACGAACAGATATTGTACCTATATTCTATATTAATCTCAGCTTTATTTATTTATATTTTTTTCAGCTTTATTTATTTATATTTTTTTATTTTTTCTAAAAGTAATGTGTGCTAATCTAATCTCAAATATATGTTACTTTCTTAAAAAATGTTTCTTTTATCAGTTATAACGTTGTCATATGTACGATACAGTGAAAAAAGTTGATGATACTAGATGGAACCCCCTTAAATTAAGCTTTGATTTGTTAAAAATATAAATTTATAAGTTTTTAAAAATAATTAAAAAATTTTTTATTTTTAAAATTGTTTTTGGAAATGTTTCATATAGCTTTTATAATTACTTATAACTTTTAAAAAGAATCAATATTTTTTTTTAAGAAATAAAAGTATAATTAAAGGTTTTCTTGTCTAGTTTTATAAAAGAAAAATAAATAAATCAAAGAATGCTTATAAATTAATATAATATAATAAATAATAAAATGTATACAGGGAAAGAAACTATAATATATATTGTCGGCTCTTGACTCACACGTCAGTGTGCTGTGTTACGTCACACCTAGCCATTTAAAACAAAAATCCACGTATATCATAAGCATAAGCATATCGACCTTCATCCAACAATTTTCCGAAATAAAAATATTCGCCTTATAAAAAACGAGGACAATCTGATTAACAACGACGCATCAGCCGCGCACATGTATATATCTACCCCCGATGTGCGCGCGCATCTGCAACAATTTGCAATAAGTATAAAAAACTCTAAGCTATAGACCCCTCGTCCAAGCTTAGTCCGTCTTCTACACTCTGACCAAGCGCACAGTGGCATATATCCTCGCTGGCACCCACACCCCGACCAGATACATCACATCTCGCGCAGCGCCAGGAACCGCGCGACTGCCTCGTGATCCACACTCTGGTCAGCTCTCCGCTGCTCGCCTTTCACCGATGACCGGAATGACTCTGGAGTAGCGGACGCTCCTCGTTCGCCACAGCTTAGCAGACGAGATTTCTGTGGTCATCGAGAAGGAGGAGAAGGAGGAGGAGGTCGGCGAGGATCCTATAGAGTAGCTGCATTATTATCCCACGTTACGAACGATTCATCAACGACTCGCTTGGGCCGAGAGAGAGAGAGCTAACGACGACATTCAACGAAAACGTGAGTATGCGATGTGTTTTCGCTCGATTATAAATAGTTGAGGGGTATATAGCTCTTGGTGCGCGCGCGAGGATTTCGCGAGGCTTTGTATAGTTTACAGCGCAGATTATCGAGCGCCGATTATGTTGATACGCAGTGAGAGATTTAAGGTTAGAGTTTTGTTAGGGAGCACGCAGGTTGGAATTTACACATGACACTTGCAGTCGTAGTCGACGATTGTGTAAGATTCAACGATTGATATTTGGAGTATATGGAGGCAGGAGAGGAGAGACTGGAGCAGACTGTTACATCAGATTACTTTTTTTATGTGTTTCAGAGTTGAGATTCGGGACAGTGGAACAGTTTGTTATTTCTCACATGGGATATTACTTCAATGTCTACAGAGAAACAGGTTTACAAGCTGTTCAATGTTTATTGTTAAAGTTTTTTGTTGATGAGTTGATATATACCCGTCATTCACAGTCTATTATATCATCATTATTTGTAGATACACAGAACTTCACTTAAGTTATATCTCATTATTATTGTAAAACTGCATAGAAATTGACTTTAGTTTTAGTTACTCTAAAATTTATGAAAAATTTTTATTGTGATTGAACTGATATTTGTAACATGCAAATTGTATTTGTGTATATGTATTTGTATATATCTATTTATATGTATACTTGTATTCACTAGGTGTTACTCTTTTATTGTACATAGACACTATATTTAGCTTGAATGACGCTTGGTTTTTATTATTTTTTGATTCCAGTTGCAATCCTGCATGCTTCGCCACCACCAAACAACACCACCAGCAGAGCACCTTGTTTCGATTAATTTGCCAAATATATCAACTCAGTAGATCAAGTAATGGCTGCATATATCAATCGCACAATGTCTATGATTGCTGGTGAAAATCAATTTCGCGCAAATGATGTAAGAACTGAAAATTCTCCTCTACAGATTTTTGTCAAAGCCAAGAAAAAAATCAATGACATTTTTCTGGAAATTGATGATTATGTGGATGATACTGTAAGGTTTATTGGATGTGAGTAGATTCAAATTATTTTTATAATGAATACTATCAATTTATTAAATATTAATTTTTCTTTTCAAAGCATTGCGAGATGATCACAATATTATCGGGCCAGAGGAAGCAAAAAAGGTAGAAGGTTACAAGGATAAAGTTCAAGGAATTAGAGATGTGTTAAAAAGAGATCACATGAAAGTTGCCTTTTTTGGAAGGTTTGTATTTAATAATAAAAGGAGTAAATTCCTTTAAAAAAGTGTAAATGCTATAATGCTAATGCTAAAATTTGTATTTAGGACAAGCAATGGCAAAAGTACAGTTATCAATGCTATGTTACGTGACAAAATATTACCAAGTGGAATCGGTCACACAACTAATTGTTTCTTACAAGTGGAAGGATCTGAAGGAGGAGATGCTTATCTTGTTACAGAAGGATCAAACGTAAAGCAGCCAGTGCAATCAGTAGGGCAACTTGGTCATGCTTTATGTAAAGAAAAATTATGTGAAAGTAATTTAGTAAGAATTTTCTGGCCAAAAGATAAGTGCCTACTTTTAAGAGACGATGTAGTCTTTGTTGATAGTCCTGGTGTTGATGTAACACCTAATCTTGATGATTGGATAGATAAACATTGTTTAGATGCTGATGTTTTTGTATTAGTTGCCAATGCTGAATCCACACTAATGATTGCAGTAAGTAAATTTACACTACCCTTAACAATATGTATATAAATATTTTAAATTTAATTAAAAACTTTACCTATATTTATTAGGAGAAAAACTTTTTCCATAAAGTATCAACTAAACTATCAAAACCTAACATATTCATCTTAAACAATAGATGGGATGCTTCAGCTTCTGAACCAGAATTTCTTGATGAGGTAAAGTATATAAAATTATATTTAATTTTATTCTAAAATTTAAAAAAATCAGTATATTGAAATTATTGAAAGTTCTTGATACCAAGAATTTATTCTTTAGCTGGTCGATGAGCAAAGGGAGGTAAGATCTCACAAACAACTGCACTATGAAAAAAAAAAAATGTTTTAATCTAAATAATTTGCTAGCTTCTTGTTGATATTTTAAAAGGGGCTAATCACTCTTAAAATTTCATGTGCAAGAGATCATAGTTTTTTAAAATGGGTAAAAAATATGTTTTAATAAATACAATATTCACATTTTTTACGACTTAAATTTTGAAATTTTAGTAAACCATAATTTTATTGAAAAAAGGCTTGAGTTTATATTTTTATAATTTTTTTGAAATTGATAATTTTTAAAATATCCTTAAAATTTTTAAACTTGGTTTGTAGAATACCTATAAACTTTTAAAAATTAGAAAAAATAATTTTTGAAGTGATTAAATCCCTCCTATTTTTATTTCTACTTTATTTTATTTTATTGCAGGAGTCTTTTTTCAAAGCACCTAAACTGTAATGCACATTCATTTTATTTTTTTTTTGCCCTTTCAGTTTTAATGTGCTTCTTATTTTTTGCACAAGTAATATTTTAAATATTTAATATCTTTTTATGCATAGGTAAGAGCCCAACATCAAGAACGAGCTGTTGACTTTTTGGCCAAAGAATTAAAGGTTTGCAATCCGAAAGATGCAGAGGAGCGTGTTTTCTTCATTTCGGCCAAAGAAACGCTTCAAGCTCGGATTCAAGAGGCACGCGGCCAACCGGCTCATAGTAAGTTGGATTTTTAATTTAATTGAACTATTATTACGTATTCATTTACTTATTCAAAAAAAGATGCCGTTTTAAACTCTTTTAAAAATATACCAAATTCAGTATTAATTTTGATAATATTAGATAACTTTTTGATAATGATAGCGACATAAAAAAATATTAATAAATTTTAGATGGAGCACTGGCCGACGGATTTCAGAATCGCTATTTCGAGTTTCAAGATTTCGAACGAAAATTCGAAGAGTGTATTTCAAAATCAGCCGTGAAAACTAAATTCGAACAGCATTCTCAGCGGGGAAAGCATATTTCAACGTTAGTATATTTAATATGTCAAACAAAATATTATAAACAAAATTAATAAATATGATTTTTTCAGGGAAATTCGGCAAACATTAGATGAAATATTAGACCGCACACAAAAAATGAAGTCAGAGCAAGTAAACGTAAAAAAAGAGGTACATGACAAACTAAATTTCACGGAGCAGCAGCTAATGCTTCTAACACAAGAGATGAAAGATAAAATACATCGTATGGTTGAAGATGTAGAGCAGAGAGTATCTAAAGCCTTAAACGAAGAAATTCGACGGCTGGCCGTTCTCGTCGACGAGTTCAGTGTACCTTTCCATCCTGAGGCTTTAGTATTAAATGTTTATAAACGCGAACTTCATGTTCACGTAGAAAATGGCCTTGGCTCAAATTTAAGAGCTCGTTTAAGCACTGCTCTGGCGTTAAATATTGAAAATTCACAGAGGGAGATGACCGAGAGGATGTCTTGTTTGCTACCAGAGAATAAACGGCAAATGTCTTTAAATGTTTTGCCGAGAAGGGAACCTTTCGAAATTCTGTACAGATTAAATTGCGATAACTTATGTGCAGACTTTCATGAAGATTTAGAGTTCCGTTTCTCATGGGGAATCACGGCTCTTATTAACAGATTCGCTGGCAGGCAAAGTCAAAAGCTGGCTATTACGAATTTACCTCAAGAGGTTGGTTTAAGAAACTTATTTAAATTATTTTTCCTATTAGCAAAAATTGTGTGTTTATTTGGTTTTTATTTTTTAGATTCCTCAGTCTCTCATTTCTCCTGCAGATAGTATAGATTCTTCCAAATTTGTTTCTACTACGAATTGTTTTGCGCCAAGGCCTGATGATTGGTCATTAGCTACTAGAGTAGCAATTGCATCAATAACTTCGCAAGGCACAATGGGAGGACTTATAGTTGCGGGATTTGTAAGTTTAAGTTTAATTTAAAATACATTTCTTTTGCAGCATTAAATAGTAATGCAACTCCTTTTTTCTATATAGATGTTGAAAACTGTTGGATGGAGGCTTATAGCTGTAACAGGAGCTATTTACGGTGCTCTATATTTGTATGAACGTTTGACGTGGACAAACAAAGCGAAAGAACGCGAATTCAAGAGGCAATATGTATCACATGCTACAAAGAAACTGAAACTTATTGTTGATCTCACATCAGCAAATTGTAGTCACCAAGTTCAACAGTAAGTTATTATAAAATTTTAATAATAAGCGATTTAATAATTTAAAACTTATTTATTAATTTTACTTATTATACTTTTAGGGAACTGTCAAGCACATTTGCACGATTATGTCACTTGGTAGACGAAACTACGTCTGAAATGGATAGTGAATTAAAAACGATTGCCACAACACTTCGTACTTTGGAAGAGGCAGCTACAAATGCCAAAGTTCTTAGAAATAAGGCAAATTATTTAGCAAATGAACTCGATTTATTTGACGCAGCTTATTTAAAATCTTTACACTAAATTGTTTTAGTAAAAATCATTTTTTCACAAAATTGAATTGTGAAACAATGAAACTGTTAATGTACATATATGCGTAGAACGAATTCTCATTTTCTTGAGAACAACTTGTCACATGCCAGAGGAATGTTTCTATACTTAAAATTCTAGTCTCAATTTCTCAGATTTTTTTCTTAGTTGCATAACAACACTGTTGATCTTTTTTAATTCTATACCGATTTCATTTCATAAGAACAAAAGAAAATTTTTTTCTAGCATTGATTTATTTGTGTATTTAGTTATACCATCACTGGTGTTGTTTTAAACCACTGATTTTTTGAATTAAGTAATTTATAGATTTATAACAATTACATTTATTTTTAAGAGTAATATGAGCTGCGCTTAATAGATATTAGTTAAACTTGATATATACATGGTCATGAAATTTAGCATAATAAATGATTTATTGTTAATAAAAGACTAAATGTTTTCTTTAATACCTATTTATTTAAATTTCCTTACATCGCGATGACATTCAACTATTACCATATAGATTAAAAGTAAAATTTTAAACAGCACTGGTAATAACATCTGTGTATTTCTTGATTTTGCTGGCAACACTCATATCTACATATCTATCACCAATCGATACAACCATACCCCCAATAAGAGATGGATCAACTTTGGTTGTGATTTGAATTGATTGACCTTTCTTCAAAGCTGACTTGAGAGCAGCTTCCAATTTTCCTTTGCTGTCCGCATCAAGCGGTTTAGCAGTAATTACTTCACATACAACTTCTCCCCTTTCGGCTGACATAATAAGTTTGAATGCATTGATAATTGCATTCAACTTTGATAATCTTCCATTTTCTGCAAGAAGAGTCAAAAGATTTGCTGTGGCAGGGTTGAACTTTGTACCGACCTGTTTAAAAGCCTCAGCCTTTAGTCTGCGCTTGATGGAAGGGTCCTTGATGAATTCAGCAAGTTTGGTATCAGTTTTCAGAAAACCCTATAGAATATTTTAATATAAAATTCTGGTGAACAATGAAATTATAAACTAATTATATGATACTGTAAAGAAACTTCTTTTCCACTTACTTGAAATTTGACCAAGTCCTTCTCGACAGCGTCCAAGGACTTTTGTTTACTGGCAGCAGAATACAAAGCTGTGGCATAACGACCTTCCAAGCCAAAAACCTGAAGTGGTGGCTGCAGAACAATTTTCATTATTATTACAGTATATTAACCAGAAGAATTATAGAAACAAATATTTTGAAGCTACATTACCTTGACCATCTGCTGGGCCGCCGAGGAAGATGAGAACGACCTCGCCTAAAACATAAAATTTCATAATTATTGCTGAAAATCAAAATTTTATACCAATGGTTGATAAACGCCATTTTCAATTATATAAGGAAAATTCGATATTTTGAAATTTTGTAAACAAAGTAGATTCAAAGAAGCAACAGAAAAATAAAAGAAACCCGTTAACAATAGATGTCTACTAAACATTTTGACGATTCTTAAAAAAAAAAGTCAAAAGTAGCAAATCGACAAACGCTGACAGTGGAAATAAGGTTAGGTCTTGAACTTTAATTTTAGTCGCGAAAATCAATGCAGAGCCAACAGGAAGCTTTAATTTTCAGAAAAGTCAACGGCACTAGAGAAAAGGGCACTCCCTTATAATTAATAATCTTACGACAATGTTCATCCTGCTCGCAGCCATTTCGATAATAATTTGCTCGTCGAAAGGGGGATGTGCCGAATTCACATTACAAGAACACCACCACCAACGATTGCATAACACACAGACGAAACTCGGCGCGCGGAAATTGACGGAAATGACGACGGTACCCAGTACCGCGCTGCAGCAGCGCCCGATATACGGAGGCGCGCACACCGAGCGTCGTCTGCATTTTGTTGTTTTTTTTTCTCCTCTCCTCAACAATCGCGTGTGCTCTTTAATATATTGTTGATGTGGATTCCGGCTATGATTGTCAGGACTCGAGTTCGGCTCGTCTGCGGCGGGCAGCTTTCGCTTTTCGAGGATCCCTTGCGCTCTCGGAGCAGGAGACTCTGAAGCGTTATCTTTGGGCTCGTGCTACGCTCTGCAGCTGCTGTGTTGATCGATGTAAACATAACCTGAATCCTGGGCTTTGTACAAACGTAAGGCTATTGAAACATTAGGATTGATAAAAAGCTGGCTTTTTGGATGGAAAAAATGTCATCATGACCTCGAAGACATCGTGCGTCACCCAGGAGGGCCCGGCCAATGCGCTGGCCCTCAACAAGGATAACTCTCAGGTGGTCATTGCAGGACGAAATGGTTAGTGATTTGGCTTTTTATAAATAGATGATTTGTTGTGTAATGTCACTGGTATTTTTGCTTTTTTTTTAGTCTTTAAAATCTTCACACTGCTGCCGGACAGGTACGAAGAAGTTTGCAATTTGCGAGTGGGCAAGAACTTGAATTTGAACTTTTCCTGCAATGATGTAGCTTGGAACTTGATTGAAGGTAAATAAGTAAAAATATTTTTATTTTTTAGGATTATTATTATATTATTATGGAGTTTATCATATATTAAACACATGTCATTTTTGCTTCAGACCATATTTTGGCTACTGCAGCCACAAATGGTGCAGTGGTGGTGTGGAATTTAAATCGACCATCAAGATCTAAACAAGAACATGTGTTTGTTGACCACAAAAGAACTGTAAATAAAGTTAGTTTTCACATGTCAGAGCCCATGTGGTTGATTTCAGGTTCACAAGATGGTACTATGAAATGTTTTGATCTACGAACAAGAGAAGCCACAAGGACTTTTTATAGGTATTTTTCTCTATAGTGGATTTTATAATTAATATTTCCATATTTTACCCAATCATTTTATCTATTTCAGTAACACAGAATCAGTAAGAGATGTCCAGTTTTCACCACATCAAGCACATACATTTTCAGCAGTTTCAGAAAATGGCCATGTTCAGTTATGGGATTTACGTCGACCTGATCGGTATTTCCAGCATTTCACTGCGCACAGTGGACCTATTTTTGCTTGTGATTGGCATCCAGAAATGACATGGCTTGCAACAGCTTCAAGGGATAAAACTATTAAAGTATGGGACTTAACTGCCAAACCAAGTTGTGATTATACAATAAATACAATAGCATCAGTTGGTAGAATAAAATGGAGACCACAAAGAAAATATCACATAGCAAGTTGTGCTCTTGTAGTAGACTGCAGTATTAATGTGTGGGATATTAGAAGACCATACATTCCATTTGCTAGTTTTAATGAGCACAAAGATGTTCCAACAGGAATTGCTTGGAGAGGAGATCCCCAATCATTTTTAACCACTAGTAGAGTAAGTCACATAGATTCTCTTTTCTTGGTTTATGAATACCATTATTTTAAATTAAATTTGCTTAATTTAGGACTGTACTTTGTATCATCACGTTTTCCAAGATGCTACAAGACCTGCAAATAAAGCAAATCCACAGGGTATTGCATTAAACACAAAAGGAGACATAGCTTATGCTTGTAAGGCTGCTGTTACTACTCCAACAAGTGTGGAGCAAATTACTAGTCGAATAATGAGGTATGTTTTCTTTAACACTTTTATGTAATGTTGATATACTTCAATTTGAAAACGATTTTCAGAAAAACACCAGTGAGTAATGACACGTTTTGTCAAGCTTCAAGTTGGATGCATAGATTTACATTAAATCCAAATAATAGTAAAGAACCTAAGTGGTTTAAAATATGTGCAGAAAATTATTTATTAAATGGTAGACTGAATGAAATTTGTGATCATAATTCTATTGTCGCCAGCAATGCTGGTAGAAACGATGTAAGTAGTAAATTGAACTAAAGAGAAATTTTTCTTGACACTTAAAAATTAAAGTTAAATTGAATTTATAGGTTAGTACAATATGGAGTATAATTAAAACTTGCTTTGAGAATCCTTTAAATAATAATAATAACGCACCAAGACGTCCAGTATCTGAGCAAGATGTAGTTAATACATTAAATTTGCCACACATAGGCAATAGCAACGACCAGTCAGCGGGTATAGCTCTTTTGTAACACATTCCTATTATACATGCTATTCTTTTATTTATTTTATAACTCAAATTCATAATTTAAATCAGGTTTCGAAAATGATGTAAAGTCGCTTCAAGGCGAAGCAGCGCCTGGCATTGTTAGTGGCGGAGATGATGAGACTGAAACCGATGAACCTCCTGAAAATCAAAACTTCGGCGGTCCCTTCTTATCTAGTTATAGAAGATCGTTACCAGGGTACAAACGCCAGCCAAAAGGCGACTTCTCTTTTGGTGAAGGCGAACTGGAACCGATGACTATCGAATACAATAGTGGTTACATGGAAAATATGATCGGCAATGACAACGATTGGTCCCTGCCAAAGGAAGCATTTCCACTCCGACATGAAATTCAGAATCGATCACCGCCTCCGGAGCAATTTCCCAATCATTCGCCAGACATAAACGACGATAGGGTTTCGATCGTCGTCGAGGATCAACCTTGTCAGCTCATTGTCACCGCGGTGCCAAAACCGACTTTCTGGGATCCGACCAGCCTTGTCGAGGATGCCCTGAGGCATCACGCGAATATTAAGGACATTCAAACGGCGGCCTGTGTACTTGTGGCGCTCGGAGATAGACGTAAAGACCTCAATATCGAAATGGCTCTTCAAGAACATTGGCTACTGGAGTACTTAGATATGCTTGGAAGGTTTAAATTGTGGGAGGTGGCTACAAGGGTAAGCGTAATTTATATTGCGAAAGACATGACCGAGTTTCTACCGGTTATATAAGAAATAATAGAAAGCAACTATTGAAGGTTTCAAGGTTTTTTTCTAACTCTCTTGGTATTGACGTAATATTTCTGTAATAGCTATAAATGCTATAAATGCTCTTTATTATTGTAATGAAAATGACATTTTAGTTCAATGAGTAATAATTCTATTAATAATTCATTGAAAGAACTTGAACACGTACTTTCCCAGACTAATATTTTAAACTCAGCCAACGACATTTTTCTTATCACTCGATTTTTTAAATATCATATAGATAATACAGTTGGCGTGGATTCCATCCGTCTCTCAATTGAATCAACAATCTACGACAATTCATGCATGTTGCACGTCATGTACGAAACCACTTCAAAGGTCAGCTTGGTTGTGTGACCGGTGTCATTCTTCAAAACACGCGCTTTGTTCAATTTGTCATCAGGTAAGCAAGCCTCTGTTAAAGATGATCTTTTGAAAAAATCTATTATTTTATCAATAATTTCTTTATGAAAAAGGTCGTTCGAGGAATTTATGCCTGGTGCCAGGGATGTACGCACGGTGGACACGTGAATCACATGAGCGAGTGGTTCAACAGCAATAAGCAATGTCCGACTGGTTGCGGACACATGTGTGAATACATTTGAGATTGTTACATTCTCGAGTCTCGAGAGTGTGGTTTATATTTTAATATGCGACAAGCGCACAGTGCAAGTGTCGAGTGTGTATACTAACAGGTACCAAGCTTATGAAAATAGAAATGAGAAAGACTTACAGAGATTTATACACGAATTTTGTTTTGCTTTGTTTCTGTGATCAATTATGTAATTTCATGTACATAATACATTGGAGAACGGTACTTGTCGGTTACTTTTGTGTCATAAATAATAAGAGTAAATAGTTTTGTATAATATTATTTATTTTACTAAATATTGTATAGGGTAGTTGTGAATTAACATCGAGCTAATAAAATAATGCATTCCAAAGCGATCAGCAGTATAAAACATTTTTTACACCTTATATAATGAAGAAGTTTTATACAAACTTTTTTTATAGTAAGTAAATTTTTTTTTTATAAATAAACTACTTATTTACGTAATTTTAGTACTAAGTGATGTACTTGAAAAAGCTGCTATTTTTGATGAATTTGATTACACTCACGAAAAATTAACATGAGAAGAGTCTATTATGATTTACATTCAATTCATAAAATATGTAAAAAGGCACAATCTGCAAGATTACAAAAATATAAAACTCAATTGTATGGCGAGATCTGTTCTATGCGTTTGGTGATTTAGCTATTACAACATAGCTCTGCACCTTTAAAAACATCAACTCGAATATTTTCTTTTAATAATTATAGTTCAATAGCAAATAACCACACCACTAATTAATTATTAATAATTAATCAAAACACTAATTAATAAAACATTACAATGATTTTATATTGCCTCACAGAGGCACATCTGCTTAATTTTATTTTCAAATATATAAGACAATCTTTAATTTTCAGTCTGTAAATCCTGTTATGCATATATTTTGTCTCACATGTCCAACTTTGTGAAAATTAATTTTTTTTTTATTTTTCATTTTTATCAATAATTTTTCATCGTATTTTAAGTAGGAATGGATATAACAAGAAAAAATCTAATTTTAAAATTCATTGAAAAAATTCTTGTAAATGTATTTACGTACATATATACGTATAAAAAATTTGGCGTTTATCTATTAATCTTGCAAACAGATCTCATGCCTTTTTCTTTTGTATAACTAGGAACTCGTGAACAATAGAGATAATTACTGTTAATACTTGTAAATTTAAATTTGTGTGTTTAAACCTGTTTATGCTGTTAAAATAATTATTCTTATCTAATTACACAGACAGGTGAAATTTATTCAAACAAAATAATAAAATAAAGTTTACTTTGAAATCTAATTACTTTATTAACTTAAATTAACTTAAACATTTATCTTAATAACAAGTAAGCATAGGTATTTTACAAGTAACAAAATGAGGTAAAAATTAAATAAAATATAGATAAAATTAGAGAAGATGATAGTCTTATAAAAAATTATTTGTAATAATATGTTGTGTTGTTCCTTCTATAGTAAATGTCTTCTACAAGTAATAAATAATTTTGATTACGGACAAATATAACGAACTTAACAGTTTGACAATACAAGATGTTTATAACATAAGAGTGTGACGACTCGGGAGGTTCAAAAAAGAATTTATTGTGTATTTTTAAAACGATAAAACGCATGTAAAAAAGTTATCAAAAGCAGTTTTTGATCGAATTCCAGAGACTTTCTCATGATTTCACTTGTCTGTGTGTGCGATTGGTGAAAAATGATTGTAGGCGCAATGAATGAGAAAATATATGGACGAGGAAATTTTTTCGATAGAGCAGTGAGAAAGAGCTGCCGTTGATGAAATGATACTTGAATGTCGAATCGTGCGTCGAATGAGACGGTCCCGTCGATTAAGATGAATTTGTGCCACTACACGGGCACGCGCTTTGTTGGCCACCAAGTCGAACTGCATTTTCGTTAAAGAACGGTGCAACAGCTTGCCTTTTTTTTGCGCTCCCCTGCCTCTCCTTGATTTTCCTGAGCTTTGCGTGCTGCGATGGCGCGCATAAGGTCGAAAAACACCTGTACATATTAATAAAAATTTTCAATTTGCCAATTTTTTTTTTTTTTTTTTTAAAGAGATAGAACAAAGTTTTAAATTGAAAATAGTAAAAGAATTTATTTCAAAATTTAATTTTCTAGAATACTTTTGCACACACTTAAGGACATATCACTAATTTTTTTAATTTCATAAAAAAACTAAGCACTGTTTACTAAAACTTATAAATGATATTCATTACTACATTTCTAAAATAGTAACTAGATTTAAAAACTAGACTAATTTTTAACAAATATAAGCGCGCTAAATAAAATGAATATAAACTTCTAAAAAACATAAGCCTTATCACTCTTATACATAGCATTTGTTTTGATAACGAAAGCATGCTAATTTTAGCGATGGGAAAGCAGTGTAGTGTGAATGCAAAAATCGTGTTTGTATTTTATGTAACAAAAGTGCAAAATAGCCAACCTATAAAATAATACACTTCTTTTTCTTCCTCTTCGCTTTGTCCTTTCGGCCGTTATTTGTTGACTTATCTTCAATCTTGCGCGACCGAATTTCGCGCATCAAGTCGAAAAACACCTGAAAATGTGCAAGTGTTGCTTTTCAAGCATTAAATCAAGATGCTATGAAAAAATAGCACAGACAAAACATTTAAAATTTTATGCACAATTTGAAAAAAAAGACAAATATGAATAATAAAATTGTGTTTGTACAATAAAAAAGATGGCATAGATAACAAAATTTTGTGCTTATATAAAATAAAATCAAACGTTAATGATAGAACGGAGGTTCTACAAGTGCGAATTTTCAGCCATTGTAAAAAAACGTGCGACAATCAAGCAAACATCTTAGATGATAACATACATAAAACGTCTATTTTAATGCACTACGTACCTTATCAACATTTTCTCTAGTTTTAGCGCTTGTTTCTACATAAGGAACACCCCATTGTTGTGATCTGCTTTGTGCTTCTGCTAAACTAACTTTTCTTTTTTCTTGGAGATCACTTTTGTTTCCCACCAATAAGAAAGGAATGTTCTCATCATTTTTCACTCTTAAAATTTGTTCTCTGCACATTGAAAAAAAATTAATTAATAATAATTTAGTAATTATTATTTTTAAACTAATACAAATAGATAAATAAAATTTACAGTAGAAAACATTATATTTCATTTTAATTTATTTTTTATTACAATAATATTTTCAGTCATATTTTAATTTATAAATTATAAAAATATTTGTTTATAATTATTTCATAAATAAAAAATATTTTTAAATAAATAAAATTAAAAATCATTAAAAAAAAAATCAGGTTTTTTTGTATGTTTTAATGTCTGCCTAAACTTTATCTCTTTCTCATTGTTATGCATATGTAAATATTTGCTAATCTCCATCTAAATCAGTAGAATAGCTTGACAAAATTAAGTTTTTCCACAGAAAAAGCAAATCAGTCAGTACTTTTATGGGCATATTATAATGGAAGCATCAAAAACTTTCATTTTTTATTCATTAGATTAGATTTCAGTTTTGTTTGCTATTTATAGATTTAAAAAAGAATTATGCTAATGAAGACTTTTATATTCTTTCAAATTGTGACAATAAGATACCATAATAGAAAGGATACACCCACATGCAGACATTCCCCTCTGTATTCATTTGAATTAATTAGAGAAAACCCAGAACTATTGTAGTAGGATTTACTTGGATTTATTATAAAAATAAAAAAGATATTCACCTAAATTCTTGTGTAGCTTGAAAACTATCATCTTCTGTTATGGAAAAGACACAAAGAAAGCCTTCGCCACTTCTAAAATAGTTATCCCTAATCGCTGCGTAATCTTCTTGACCTGCAGTATCCAATATATCTATCTGCACTTCCTCTCCATCAAGGACAACTTTTTTCCTGTATGAATCAGCCTTAGTGGGTTCATAGTCAACTACAAACTAGAGAAAGATAAACTGTTATCTCACATCACTCAAGCTTCTACTAATCTCAATTAACTCAGTATAGAAAGTTGATTAACAAACCTCATCATACATAAACTGCAGCGTTAAGGCTGACTTTCCAACACCTCCACTCCCGACCATAATAACTTTGTGCAGCGCCTGAGCGGCTTCTGGTTTCTTGGACATCTTTAACGGTGTCCTACAATTGGGCAGAGAGAATAAAATTATTACTTCTGGCTAAGGTAAGAGGAATATGAAAAGAAGGAAACTCTGTATAAGAAATAATGCCGCTTTGCAAAAGGCACTGGGAACGTCGGACAAGACAGGATATGAACTTGCACAGGATACAGTAAGCATCTTGTCAGCGTGGGAAATCTCTCCACAGGAGAGCAAGCATACTAGGCTGGCTTGGCTGCCCCACACGCATACTTTAAGACTCAAGAATAGCAAGATTTTGTAACGAACCTCGTTGTCAAAACTGACAAGCACTAAAGAGGAAGCCTTTATCAAGGAAGTTGCCACAGAAAAGAAACTAAAAGAGGAAACTTGAGGAAGAAGCAATAGGCCGGGAAAGTAAGCCAGCGCGCGCGCGGGCGCAAGCAGGTGTGTTTATCCGAAATCGCGAAAGTCGCGGGTTATCGTTGCAGCTCTCTCGCTTGCGGAAGAGGTCCGGCTGATAGGCGCGCGCGGCTGCGAGTAAACTGGGCAAGCCAAGGGCGTGTACGAGAGAGAGAGAGAGAGAGAGAGAGCCTGGTATGAATAATGGTAAAAGGCGGTGTCGCGGCGGCTACCGGACACGCACAAACACAAACGCGCGCGCGAGCGCGACACGCACGCACGGACGAGCGCAACAGCAGCACAGCAGGTATATATACATACAACAACTCGGAGACTTATAAGAATCACCGGTTCCGTCCCTCTGTCAGCCGATTATTATTCGTTTTGCAGAAAAGCAGTATGCGCCTCTTGGCTTAGCTGGCAACTGGCCCGCTGCTTATAACTGGCCGCTCGCGCGCGCTACTTGGATGATTAATCGTGACGTCGATATCGAGCAGTATACCTTGCGACAATCGCTTCTCAGAGAGGAGTCAGCAGGCCGAGGAGAGACGAGCAAGCGATGTGTAATCGTCTTGAGAGGATGCGTGTGCTGGAGCTGAAGAGCGCGCGTACATACGCGTACGCGGCCGTACATGTACTACTATCGCCGCCGCCGCCCCGTATACTCACCTCTCGCGCCGCTCCTCTCCCTCTCTCTCTTTTTGTATTGTTGTGTACGTGTGAGCTTCGCTCTCTGGGTTCTCACACGCGTGTATCACTCGAGTAGGGCGTACTACCGCTATGTGTGCGCACGCTCGCTAGTTTTGCTCTCTCTCTCT
>JAPYZB010001115.1:0-16170 GCA_030522745.1 Eupelmus kiefferi | reverse complement strand
TGAGTTTTGTGGGTTTGGGTGAGGAGTTGTGGTGGAGGGTGTTTTTGGTTTGGGATTTTTGAGTGGTACTTTTATCGGGAGAGTGAAACCTGATGTGATAACGGAACGTTTGGTTAGATCGGTAAATTTATGATCTTTTGGTCTCCGATAAAAAGAAGAGCGTTTAGAAAGTGAAAAAGTTTGATTTTAAAAATGAAGCTTATCTGTTGCTCTAGGAAAGCATTTTTAGAGCTAAAAACTTCAGAAACTTTAAAAACTTCAATATTTTTAACGATTTGTGATACGGATGATAAAGTATACACTTGCTGTGTATTTTTTGTAACATATTCTTATAAAACATCAATTTAAAATTTAAAGTTATCAAAACAAAAAGCTTCAAACTTGTAGATCTTTTCAGTTTGAACGCTACAAAATCACGTTTAAGAATTACATAACGCTCAGCAGGCACCGGCTAAAATCTCAAAGTTGCAAAATCTAATTTATCGAACTTTTCAAAATGTAAATGCAGGAAAATATACTATTCGTAATTTTTAGCAAACCTTTTTTTCCCAATACTTATCTTGCGCACGTGTTGATTTACTCAAAGCCCTCGCTCATTGAATACGTTCAATTTAAATTCATTGAAACCTCACTGGCAGTTTATTTAACGTGTCAGTAGTTTGTAGTTTATGTCGCTTAATATGCTTTCATGAATTTTCATTCAAACCTAAATGAAAACTCAATCGCGCAGATTTACTATCTCAAAACTCCAACCATTCCTTTTGTCCCACAATTTGTAAAATTGCAGTCTCCCCTTAAAAACATCTACTTTCTTCCTAACCATTAAACTTCATCACAGCAATACACGTACACACATAGTCACATCGTGTATCTACCCACGCGCAGCCGCTTAAAGACTCTTTTCGATTCGGAAAAAGGCAGCCGATTAAATTTTCCGATTTCTATTCGCGCGCGCGCGCGAGCGGCTGAATTAATACAAGCTCGCGTATGCCTGTAAGTAATGGCGAACAAGATTAATTAGCCGCGCGCTCATGTTGAGCACTGAAATTTATTGTCGCTCGCTCGCGAGTATCGAGATAAACGAATATAAAGATAAATTCATTAGCATTCGCGAGAGAAGCTCACTCTTTTACAAAAAAAAAGTCGAAATTAATCGAAGCGAGTATTCTAAATCGCCGATAATAATTACCCTCTGCATAAGCATAAATTCGCTGAGTGCGCAAAATACATTAAGCCCCGAAACGAGTGTACCGTTATCATCTACCTTGGCTTTAATAAAAAGAGTGAAAAAAGAGCCGAGCGCGCGCTTGCCCTCAGCGCAAAAAGGCGAAAAAGTTAAGTAAACCCTTGGCGCTTATCAGATTCTCACGATCGGCGCGAGGACAGTGAAAAATCGAGTGGCCCCTTGGAATCCGCGGCTGCGATCTCTCTTTCTCTCTTCTTTATAGTTTCGAGAGCGCGGGAGCCTTCGATTCTGCCTTATCGGCCTTAAGGTGTTTGGCTTCTCGGTAAAAGTTAATTGACTTATAATATCGCGTGTAAATTTTCGGTTGTGTATACCGTTTGCCCAGCTCTGATATAACCTTCTTATTAAATCCGTCTTTACACGGCTTTTAAAACTACATTTTCGCTGTAAACGGTATTGAAATTGCCTACCCCGACTCGAGCGAGCGGGCTAATGTGGTTAAACTACCGCCGAGCGAGAAAGCCACGAAGCGAGAGCTAATCTGAAATAACATCTGTTTCTGAGGATTAAAGACGGAAAACGGGCTTTTAATTATAATCCGGCGAGGGCCGCGTTTTTTTTGAAAAAATAAGTTTTATAGTCCGATAGCGGTAATGTCCTTGTTCGCGGAATTTTAATGGATTAAAGGGGAAACTAATTTTGATTTATAAAATAGGACTTTAATGGAGTCTGTTTATGTTTAATTAATATATATCCGCTCGATGCTGAAATATTTGTTTTGTTTTTTAAATAAGGTAAATTGAATAACGTTGTAATGCGTAATCTGATTTTAGTGAGCGATCGTAAAATAACATCTCTGGAGAAATCGAAGAATCGTTAAATTAATCTATAATTGCTTTTTAAAGAGAAATTGTCTCTGGATTGCGAAGCGCACGTATAAAAACATGCAAACTTTCTTAAGATCTGACTGCCGCGTACTATTCAGAAGCCACCGCGGCAGGAGAAAATACCGTAATTCGCAAAAACATTCGTATCTCACAATTTCACATCGCAAAACCAGAACCAAAGCTAAAACAACACTCCAAACCCATCACCATCCCAGCTCCCCTTAAAAATTCAATTCCCAATCCAATTACCTAGCCAATAACCCCTCATCACCCACCGCCTCCCCCTAACATTTTCACGACTCCAACGCAACCCGATCAGCTGAAACCCAAGCCGGAGCGATCCTACTCGTTACCTCAGCGCGCTCTAGACTATCAGGCTCAGGCTATACATTACAGGTGGGCGTACCTGCGTCAGCGCACTTTTGCCGAAGTCGCCTTTCTTTTTTCAGCGCGAAAGCAGAAGAAAAAAAAAGGAAGTACACATGCACGCGCTCGCCCACGCTCGGGCCGTTCTCGAGCGACACTTTGCGCACTTGCTGGAGGGGGCTGACACATACCCGTTGGCGCGTTACGCGCTGCGCCTTCGATTCATGCGACAGAGAAAACCGGAGCTGCCAGAGAGAGAAAAACGCAGCGCCCCCACGCGAATGGCGACATTCGCTTTTGCATCTGCGGGCTCTATGCAGCTCGCTGCTTGGGTATATACGCGCGAGGACTTAATTGCGATAATTACGGAGCGAGCTTTTGCGGAGATGGAATCGCGCGAGCTGTGTTAGCCCGGATTTTTTTCTCGAGGAGAGATACACTCGCCCGAGGGAAAACGGATAGGAGAGGAGCGACAAATCACCAGATGGCGGATAAAGTGAAAGTCGTTTTATGTTTTTCAATAATTCCAAGCAAAGACTGTCTGCGTGCGCAGAGCGAGTAACGAATGGGAAAGAGTTTTATTCGATATGTTCGTGGCTTGCTCTGGCTTAAGGTTTTATAAGGCTGGAAAATCGTTGGATTGCTTTTAGGAATTAGTGCGTCTGTACTGGTGGTTTTTTTAGAGGATAGGAGGAGATAAGCAGGTACACGAATTATTCGAGTACGGAAGCGTAAACATGGGAGATAAGTGATTAAATCTAGGTAATGCACTGGGAAAGTACTTTACGACTTTCGTTGAGAGTGAATTATTAATCTCACGAGAAACTAAAACCTATAAAAAAATATTAGTTTCAAAAATACCGGTCTTAGAATAAACAAAAAAATAAACATTATCCCAGAAAATGCTAATCCATTCCATCACTCATAGAACAATTGCCGAGTACAATCCTCGACATGACAGACGTTAAACGCAAAGTAGCACGTGACGGAGCGCCTGTGATATCATTACAATTGAATCGATCAGCCCATTTATCCCGCATAACTCTCCTGTATCAATTCCCATATGACTTATGCAAGTACATACATCTGATCTCATCGGTAGCGCAATCGGATTACAGCTCTGCCTAACGCATAATCCGAGACCTCAGCACTCACGAAAAGAGGCCGTGATTTTTATAGGCCCCATTACTCGTTATTCGACGCCTTTAATACCAGTAATAGTTCCGGGCTCTCTAAGAGCGCACTTAGCGGCTCGCGGGCTCGATCGATTACCGAGCTCTCGCCGGGAGATCTTTAAGATTTTTCCTTGGGGAGGTGTAATACCGCTTCGGCGCGGCTATGGGTTACTTTAAGTGCCTGTAATACAGTATAAGGGAAAATCGAGTGAAAACGGAGTCGTAAAATCGGCAATCCGCCTCGCCTTCAAAAGTGGGCTTGATAAGGGCGCGAACAAAAGTTTATGTTATTCGAGTATCGCGCCTATCGGCGAGAAAAAAATTCCCGAAAAACCTGTACCACTCGGCGCTTTTAGCGCGTTTATCAAAATTATTAAGCGCGGCTTTATTCACTCTTAAAACCATAAAAGACACTCGGGGAAAAAATCATACAGCATCCGAATGGAGACGTTCCATTAAGATTCCTCGGAGCGCTCGGATGCATTTCGCCGCTTAAGAGCTCCTCTCTCGGGAGACAAAAGCGCGCAGAGTCCCAATCGCGCCTAATGACGGATCCGCATTGCTGCGGCCATTACCGCGGCCAATAAAGGACAAAAGGATGATCGCAGGAAATTGAAATTTACAGGCGCAGTGGGCGAGCAGTCGCGTTTATTGCGCGCTCCACAATCTCAGCTGCGCGAGCGGCTGGTGCGACTGTGTGTATGCATAGTGGGCCCACGCATAGCTGAGCGGCGATATTTCTGCGGCCGCGCCAGAGTGTCTGTCGCGAGCTACTACCGATTGATACGGGATAAGCGTGAGTAGGAAGCTGTGGAGGGAGGTGGAGTTTACTGATGGCGGCTGGGTGTGAGAGGTGTTATTAAGCTTGGGAGCGAGGTTCTGTATGCTGGGTGTGACCTGGTTTTCATGATTAGCGGCTGGTTTCTTTGTGATTGGGATGGACCACGTCAGGATGAGCATTGATAAGATGTGTAGTATTGAATTTTTAGAAGATTCACTTTTTCGTTAGTGCTGAAGAAATATAATGAGGGTATATGAGTAGAAATAATATCATGGAAAATATTGTCGCTGATGATGATTTTATAGCTGTTCGGTATAATTAATGGCATTCGTAGAAAGTATTTATTCTTCATAAAGGTTTTAAATGTTCGCATGTCGCCACTGACATTGACTTTTACTTTCCTAAACACATTCGTACATCCATATTAGGAAAGCACTTTATACCTCGAATAAAGTTCGAGATTTATTCCCGCAATAATAGTTTTCCTGTAATTTATTGCGTGTCATAATTCAATTTTTTCTAAACTTCATTATTTTTAAATGAACTGAAATGTCTCTTACTTAATTATTGTTTATGCATACGGGTTTGTGCAAACGATGCATCGGCAACATTGTAATAGCTAATAAAAATGAAAACACGCATGCTTATTTCTTTTATCGTCGTTTGAAACGCAGTATTACAAGTTCCAATTTACGTGACCGTAATCATAAAACGAAACGCGCTGTCTTTCTTCTTTTTATTATAGCGATTCCTTTTTTTTATGACGAATATAGTATAACATTACATATTTATGCCAATTTAATAAAATTTACTAGCCATTAATTTTTAATAGAATCGTAAATAATCGTTAAATTCCGCGTTATTTCCGGTACTCCTATTGCTAGCAACACAGGCCTAATGCTTTCTTTTTCCAAAACGTTCACTTTTGAAAAATCCACGTATTACATCCGATCCTGCAATCAATTCCGCGTTTAACACACAAAAGTGAAACTACCGCTAAAAATAATTACATTCGCAAATCTCCAATTTTAGTACTCCAAGTTTCTCCTAAACCTATGAAAAAAATCAATATTTCTCTCTTTCACTCAAAAAGAAAATCGCCCCTCGAGCAAACCGTTTAAAGCCTCGTTAAACGAAACTTCGTACAGGCGCCGGCGGGAGAGAAAAAACACCTCCGCACGCGCGCTCTTCAATTTTTACACCGGTCGTCTGCTAACAAGCCGGTAAAGTAGTTCGCGCGGAAGCGGCAGAGACGGCGCCACGCGCCAATTGGAAATCGACTTTAATTACACTGTCAACGGCGATGGCCTAACCGTTATTCGCTGGCAGAGGAGCAGGAAATGCGGGATTCCGAATCCGGGATGTTCTTTATTCGCTATCGTCTGGCTTCGAGTGCGAGCGCACGAATAGAGGATTCGAGTTTCGCAGTACGGTTTATGAGCTATATAGGTTGCAGTGCGGTTGTGATTCGATAAATGGATTTTGCGTTTTAACGCTGCGGCTTGGGTTATGATGTAGAAATGGATTTGAGCGGTGTGAGTGGTTGGCAATTGAGGACCGTTGCGTAAGTATACCTAATTGACTTACGCTTGATTACGAATTTATGCAGGCGACGAGATGCGGGGAAAAGCCCCTTTGATAAAATTACCGTGAAATTGGACTGGCGACGTCGGGGACAAAAATTATCGTAATCTCCGTGAATTTTCGCAGGATATATACGAAAGCGGCTTTTTATCTTTAGGCCTGTCCCCGTAATTTTTGTCATCGCTCACTCGTTCCGCGATAATCGCAATTTTTACCGACACCAGTCGCATACTTACCTACACGCACAAAGACAGCACTCGGCCGGTAACAATTAGCCCTAGACATTCCAGGAGTATCTGAACTCCCCCGCCATTTGGCAGCCGGACAGCGCATAAATCAATCCCCGGAGATAGTCGCACGCTCGGAACAATCTCTTCTACACGAGGAGAAAGAGAAAATCACTCTGAATCAGCGAGCCGGTAATTGCCAGGTGTCATTTCGCACGAGAGAGCTCGTATCGCGCTGATCCAATTTAGGGACGCGTGCGCGGAGCTGTTCCCGCGCGCGCGAACCGAGCATTGCGCAAGCTCCGGCGATCTCTAATTTTCCAGCCGACTTGATGTCTGGGCGAATGCGCTTATGTCGTTAGGGGACAGTGACCCGCCGGGTAGGAGAAAAATTGCGCCGGAGAGTGGTACAATTTTCGTCAATTAGATCGAATGGGAGGCTGTTTTCGTGCGTGAGGGCTATATTGCGTGATAAGGATGCAAATTTAGCGTGTAGAGGTAGTTAATAAGAAATTGTATTCGGGGAGTGTAATATTGGCCGGCTGAATTTAATTAGCAGGATTTTTCGTAGTTTAAAAAATTGTATAAAATTGGATTTTCAGAAGTGGTTTTGAGTTTGTGAGTCACACCCTTTTGAAAAACCAATTAAAATTTACATTCGGCGAAGTCGATGCTTGATATTAAAGATACGAGCGAAATATTCATCAAAGTCACATACAGCTCTTCAGAATATTAAAAATTTCTCATTAGATTATTTAAGTTCGACATAAATTAAACCCAAAGCCAACAAAATATCTCACTCCTTTAATGCAAAAATCCATTTTCTCGAGACAGCTAAATTATCCCGATTAAATATTGAACAAGATGTTTTTCAACGCGCAAACAGTATATTTTCATCAATTACATCCCGAGAGAGCTGGAGGCGCACTCGCGCGACACACAGAGAGCGGTCAGACTTATAAATTTCGCTTAGCCCCGAAAATCCACGAGGCACAATAAAATATGCCCTTTTCATGTAAAATCGCTAGGGTAATTATTAATTTAATTTATGTAACGCTTTCGTATAAATAAAAGCTCACCGGCCGAGAAAACAACAGGCGAACTTTCTGCGGCCGATATAGCGCAGCGATGACCGCGAGATAAGAGGAAAGTGTTAATATTCATCCATTTCACTGGGCGCGCTCAGTGGAGAGCGAAAATAAAAGCCTACCGTTTTGTATAACTGAATAATTCATAATTTAATATAATCGATCGTAAAATCGATCGGGGCTCGTAATTGCCGCGCGGAAGGAGGCCATCCGCCTTGGTGTAACAACAACAGGAGCAAAAATAAAGACACTCCGGGGCCTTACACACTTTCGCACGTTAAAGCGGTGGCGGCATTACGCCCCGTGCCCATTGCGCAACTCTCTCTCTCGCACTCATTCACCAATATTCGAGCGCTGTCTCTATATAATTACTATATACGCCAGAGAGAGAGAGAGACTGCTGATTTAAACGCGTTACGTTCGCGTCGCTGCGCGTATATGTGTAAAAGTGTGGGCAAACGGCTGGGCTCGCGTTTGTCGCCCGGTCCGCCCACGAGCATCCGTTCGCCTTCTGCGCAGAGGCTGGATTTGCATGTGTGAGGGAGAGAAAGAGGCGGACTTCCGAAATCGAAGAAGACTGGATGCTGGATGAGGTGCGTTTTCCTTTTTGGGAATTTGGGCTATCGCGAGGTGCGGATCGTTCGTCAAGTGCAGCCCGGGTTATTGGCGAGAGGGGGGATTTTGCATTGTATTTATAGAGAGGATGTAATTTCCGGGAGTAATTTATGTGGAAATTATCGGCTTTCTAATGAATATTTTAATTTCGCGGAAGATGGAAATAGGAATGATATAATGCGTCGATTGAGTCACATTTCGCTATATTACGTGAATTTTGAATAGCGCAGTTTACAATGTGCTAATGTATTGGCACGAGTTGATTCCAGACACTACGGAAATGTAAAACAAAAATTCAATTTGACGCATGACTTCAAAGTTAAGGATGGACGAGACGTTGAAGATTAAAAAAAATCCCCAAGTACCAAGCCTCAAAATTACTCGAGTCCCCGTAAATCCTCGTTATGAATTACGCTCATTTTTATCGTTATACTCCCCGAGTAATTGTTGTCGTCCCGCTCTCTCGGTGTCCCAGAACCGCAGGCTCGCCTTGAAACTTACGCGTTCAACTTTCATGAGCGAATCCAGCGTCTTCGGCGCGTTAAAAATATATCACTCGATTAAAGCCCACTTTTATTACGCTCATCTATTAACTCTCATTAGGGCGGACGTGTAAGTAGAGTAATATTAATTTACACGAGCGCGATCAATCGCGCTAAAGTGGCAAAAAGAAAAAGCCCGCTTATATTTTCGGCCGCTTTCGAAACTTCAATTCTCGCCGCGATTATTTGTCTTCATCTCTGATTTTAAGTCCCGTTTAAAATTTCAGAATATATACTTCCTGCGAAGCCTGTATTCCGGCTCTTATCCTTTTTGGTTTCGCTCGCGCCGGCCGCCGGATCTTCAAACGACTTTACGACGCGAAGCAAATTTTATAAGCGAATAAAAATGCTTAGTTATTCGCGTTCGCGCGCGTCTGTTTAAATTCAAAAGCTGCATTCACGAATCGTTAGCACGGAGGTAATTCGATATTGCACAATATCTACGTTTTTTAGCTATACACAAAGTTTGTAAGTGAATGAAGGAAGGTTGAGAGTAACGTTATATTAATAAGTTACGCAAGGGGTTTGAAAATTTTCTTAATAAAATATGTAATGCGCGTGATAAATATCGGTTATAAAGCAATTTCGGCAAAATTGATTCCGCTCGAGCTTTATTAGAAACTCGGAGATGTGGGGGGATTATAAGCGGGGCTGAATAATTTCGGGCATTAATACGTTTTTTCTCAAGCGTATCACCAAGTTATGCTCGTCAATAAATAAAAACGGCGTTTTTATTATTACCATTATTTTAAAATAATGATACTTAAAAGCCGGCCGTAAGATAAGCGGCGCGCGCGCGATTGGCCAAAAGGCACATAATAATACGTAATTTATGTTCAATTACTTGCGTAATAATTGCCTCGAAAAATCAATCATTATTGATTATTAATAACGAACAATGAAGGAAAAATTGGACTATCTGGTATAACGCATTGCGCAAGCCTCGCGTAAAACTTTCTTATTTTATGCAACGTTTCACAGCTCAATCCGACGCTCGAGAAAAACCCGCTTGATTACCGCAAAATTCAATCGACAAATCAATCCTCTCCTATACACAAGCCTAACCCCATCCATACTCTCCGCTAAATAAAGAGACTCGCGTTAAACTCTCTTATAAGAGAAAAGCCGCGAGAAAGGCTCGTTTCCTCTGATCCCCGTAATTTATTCAACTCGCCTGGCTCGTCGATAAATTCATTATTCACGCCGTATTTCATCTCTGATTAATACATCCTCGCGCGCGAGAGGCGCGTACAGCTTCTCGCAGCGGCGAATCGGAACGGATCCTGCGCGCTCAGCTCCTTTTTTCGCCGAGCTTCCTCCGCGCCTGTGTATATGGCTCGGAGGATGTGGGCCATTTGTGCTGCGCGAGTTGAGAAAGTTGGAAAAGGCGCGCGCGTGAGTATTAAGATTGAAATTTCCGGGCCGTTTGGAAAATTAGCGGCGAGTGCTGTCGATTTGGGGAAATGGCGCTTCTTATGGATGAGCTTGCTGGATGCTTTGAGGCATTAGGGCTAATGACGCTGGGGATAATCGATGGGAGATAAGTTTTTTCGAGTTTATCGCTGGTGCAGTGGAAAATGCCGGGTTTGAGGGAGATATGCCGTCGTGCGGGACGCTTAGTTTCTTTATGGTAGGCTGATATCAGTGCTTCAATGTCATGAATAATTAATATTCAATTTCAATCTTTTAAATTGAATTATAATTTGACATAATATCGTAATTTTACTTTCTATGCATTAGTACCCCGAGTAAAGTTTTAAAAATATCTAAAAGATTTATTGAAACACGACCTCCCATACCTTAAAGTATCCAAACGCCTAACCCTTCCTCCCAACATATCGAATCAAATAACCCTAATAATCCAAATCCCTCGGCTTCCTGGCTCACACGTGAATCAATTCACACACAAATTCACATCCGTGACGAAACGAGATGCGTGCCTGCACTGAGAAAGCCCCAATCAGCAGGTAACGCAGCGGCCCTTTCGCCTCTATCATCAGACACTCGACGAATTCGGCCGCACGTTTCCAAGCTCATAGCTCTCCGCATCCTGCGGTTTCCTGTCTTCACACCCATCCTCCCCTTTTACGCATTCTCTTACCCGTTCGTTCTTTTTTCACCAAATTTGTGTTACGATCCGCAAACCTTTTATCTCTTCAGGTTGCGCCTACGTCCGTTGCGCGGGATTTATTTTGAAAACAGCGCAAATACCTGTAGCTTCTTATTTTTCTCCCAAGAAAATTCAACGAGCAGTTCAATATATACGTGAGAGAAGCGCGGATTAACATTTGAATAGAAAAGGATTGCACAAACTTCGAAGCGGTTACGTTACCGCGAGAATCTCACTTTTTTCCAGAAAACAAAATTTTCGCCTCGCGATTAGCATTATCATTTTTGCGCGGATTCGCTTAACACAATACTATCGCCGGGGCATCGCGTGTGCTAATTGGAATTTATCAGCCACGGGCGCTGATTTAAACCAAAGGCGCGAAATTGCTTAGACATTTCTCACTGCGCGCTCGAGCTTCATAATGTTATCTGCTTAAAATTTCAGCTGAAAAACTTAGCGAATGAGCGAGAGCGCATAGACGTTTGTTTGTATGTACGGTTATTTATTGCGCTCCCTTTGATAAAGTACTATCAGCGCCGGCGATTAATTCACGCAAAATTAATTCGTTAGCATTAAAAGTGGGTTATTTGTTTGACGCGCGCTCGTCTCGCCTTATCGAATCCGTCTTTTTTTTCTCCCCGGTCTTTCGACAAAGTTGTGTTCGAGAATTTAAAGTTCTGTGTTGCGCGGCGAGATAAATGGCTCGCTGGGACGTTTCGGCGATACGATGCTTAAGCTTTTATGTCTACTTTATTTTCCGAAGTAATTAATAACTTGGCCGATTTATGGATGCGGTTGTTGTGTTCGCTAAGCGCGGAATAATTACATGGCGATGGTTTGTTATTAATTTTCTAAAATAGCTTGTAATAGACGTAAAAATGTGTGGATTTTTGTGGATTAAATGTTGCTGGAATTTGAGAAAGATTGTAAACGCGGGTTTCTAAAAATACTTTCACCGATGCAATTTCATCTAATCATGATTAATTAAATAAAATTATTAGTAAGGTAATTTAATAAATAAGGTAATTATATTAAGTTTTTATGATATTTATTTAGTTATGGAGATAATAGGGAATAAGTTATGTAATTTTATATATGTATTTCATGGAAAAAGTTTTGACACGTAACAATTATTTTAATGGAGCGTAACGATATGTGGAAAAATATAATATTTAAAGAAATTCGTAAGATAAGGTTACATCGTTAACAAATTAATTTATTTTAAAATGTCTTGGAAAATTAATTTAAAATAATTACACATGTTATTTTAACTTGAAGAGATAAACTTGGTTGTTTCTCATATACATTTAACTACGTATTTAAGAAATAATTGATTAATATATTTATGTATTTAAAGTAACAAAGGCAATGTCATTTAAAAATTTATCATCTTTCTACTCACTTAAGTTATAAGTTTTTGAAATCTATGCATTTTATTCGCATTTTGATAATAGTTTCATGATTTAAAAATTATACAAATTTAATCACGCTATATTAAATTAATCGAAACATTATGACACCAAGTAGACATACTAAACCAAATTCAACTCTCAATTCTACTAACACTTCTGTAAAAAACCATAAAACCAAATAAAAAACAACCCCAAGCATACAAACCCCATTCACAACCTCCCACCTTATCCTCAAACCTCTATATAGCAACACCGAAAAACATCTTCTCATACAAGCCTCTTAACACCTCCATCCAAACCCAAAAGAAAAAAACCCTCAAACCTGCACTATAGACTCTCGTCCACTCACACAGTCTCCAGTATATACACATCGGGCGCCTGGCTCCCCTGCTCCGTACCTGCTCTACGCGCGCGCCTCTCTTATACACATTCCTCGGCCAATGGGGGCCGCCGGCGGAGCCTCTCCTGCACTCCCGACAGACAGACCCAAGCGCGCGCGCGCGGCGCACTCCGCCGCCTCAATCAGTAGTGGGCTGCTTCTCCGGCTCGGCGAACGCACGCGCTGTGTACTCGCAGGCGCCCGCGACTTCTTCCTTTTCTGACAGCTCCCCAGAGCGGCCGAATGCCCCCAGTGATACACAACTCTCCTATCCACCCCCGCGAGCAACGACCGAACGAAGCGACTAGTGTCTTAATGTAGCGATATCGAACAGGGAGATGGTGTCTCAAGTGCAGATGCTGATTTTTAACAAACAAGTGCGATTTTATTCATCCGCGAGTGGTTAAGTGCTAGAAATATAGAGAGGTGGTGCTCACGAATGCAGGCTTAGTGCGGCTCTCTTGTCAGTGCGATAACCAGGAGCATCCATGGCGCCGCCGGACAGGTTCAGATCGGCACCGCACCAGGGCGCCGGCCTCAGCCACTCCGTTTTGGGTGAGTTGTTCTCTCTCCGCGTGCACCGGATGAGTCGCTCTGCGCGCTTTTAGTCTGTAGGTTATGCGAGCCTTTATGTGTGGGTATGCATATGAGGTGTACCTGGAGAACGAAAGCGCGATGACGTCAGGATAAGCGCGAAGGAGGCGCGACAAGCGTGACACATGTTTTAGCGTAACCGATTTCTGAGGTTATTCTTTTTTTGAGAGTTATGTAGGGTGTCTTTTTCTTTTTGTTTTATGGATTTCATCGGTGGCGCTTCGAGGAGGGACATGTTGGGTTTGTTGGGGAAATATTTGAGTGGACGCGGCGTGTTTGGATAGTGATACCGTTTAGAGTGTAGGTATATTTGGGTTTTCCTACGGTTTCGGTTCCTGTTGGAAATGAGTCGTTACAAATTTTAAGTGGTATGACTTACGTTTTTGGCTGATTTATATATAATACGTTTGCGGGGTTTACAGTTAGCACATAAAATGTAATGACTTGCAAATATCTCTTGCGGAAGTTTTCATAGGAATCTACATCGTTGCACGTGGTACCATTATATTCTGAGAAATATAAATGCAAATTTTTCAGGGTCTTTGATTTTTCTGCTTGTAAGTAACAGTGCTCTGATTGAATCATACAAAACTGTATCTCAGTAAGCTATTTTTAAATATTACGGCGCGATTACAAAGTAAAACATTATTTAGTACGATAACGTTTTTTCTTCCAATTAATCCACATTTTTTTCAAGTAATAGATTTTCCTTCATCCTTTAATCCTACGTTTTTACGACGCACACAATAATCAGTCTTCGCTATTAGTACTTTTTGCCCGGTCTGTCCATTTTCTTCTTACTCAGTCAATCAAGCATCGCATCGGCATTAGCTTACTTAAGCCCCAATTTGCATTCTAATTTATTAGGAAACGTAAGAGCAATGCGTGATTAGATCTATTAAAATTTGCAATTCAATACCCGTGTAGACTCTGGCCGATTGAAAAATATTTGAACAGCATTGAAATTTACGAGTTCAGGAAAGCCCAATTAAAACGCCGCTTTTCCCTGGAAATGGAAATCAAAAATTTCTCAGCGATAAGATTGATTTTTCGCCGATTAGGAAAAAAGCAAATTTCCCGAAAAAAGTTTGCTGAAAAAGCAAAACGTTAAAGATCTTTTAACGAGCGAAAACTCGGATTCGCGCGAATGACAGGCGTAAAAATATTTTATAACCGCGCCGAGGAGAAACTTAACCATTAGTCGTTAAATTCAATAGTGAACAGTGATTGCTTTGAGTATTTACCTCTTCGTAAAAGTCTCCGCATCTTCGTGGTCGTTATTTTTAGAATGGTAAACAAATGTATTTAATATTTGTACAATCCGGCTTTATTCAAGCAGATTTCACTTTGCACAATTAATTAACATCACTGCACGATCATCGGATTCACCTCAATCATTTAAATAAGCCTTTAATTTAGCCACTCCACCTCTTTAAAAATCGCAGCTCCAATTAAGCGAAGGTTAAGAGCCTAAACGCAAACAAAACTGGTTTGAAGAAGCAATTAATTATTTCCCAAAGAAAGCCTCTCTAGGAAATCCTCACCCAGCATCGAAAAAGCTGAATGAGCCTCCGACTCTCAACAAAGCCTCCAGCGCAAGGCGTAATAATAAACCCACCGAGCGCCAGAGACAGAGAGAACAAGTGCAGCGCGGCCCATTCGCGGCTAATCTAAATAATGGGACCGGTCCCAAACAAAGGAAATGCCCGTCTCGAAAAACCGAGATAAAAAATAAAGAAACAAAAGCGGGAACAGCCGCATAAAACACTCGGCGCGCGTTTTCGGGTGGTCGTGTCCAGGGGCCACGGAAATCGGTACGTGCGATCGCCCCTATCTCTCGGGAGCATCTCCTTAAAACGAATCTCTCGCACGACGCACGAAAATCTTGCCTTTTTCATCGACCCCGGGGTCACGCGTAATTTACGGCGCGCGGAAATGGCCGTATTTTTTAGGCTTTAGGGCAGCGCGTGTCGCTGTTTTTTGAGGTTATGTAAGAGTCGCTGATAAGGGAACTGACTTTAGGAGCTTTAAAAGTTCTCGAGACGGGAAAAAAGGTCGACTAGCCGTGCGTGCAGTGAGTTACGTGCACTTGTTGGAGCTGTCGAAGAGGCGGATTGGCCTTTCGGATTTATTTAATGTTTGAGGTGTGTGTATATAAGTCTGTGATTCACGTCGTTCGGACAGCATTGAAGTTATACGGTTAGGCGAGCGCGAATGCGAGAGAGGCGCACTATTCTTAAACCTCGTCCTAGTTGGATGGTCTTCCGGGTGCTATTCACATACGGCGCAGGATTGTTTCAACGATTTTCGTTCGGTTAGGCCGTTGTGTAATGGGCTTTACGTAATCGAGTTTAAAAGTTTATGTTTAAATTCATAATTTATCGGGGCCAGCCCGGTAAAATAATAGCGAGACGGTTAAAATTAATTACGCTGAATTGCGGGTTCTGAAAACGATTAATCTTGGCGAAAAAATATATGCTGGCAGACGTTTTGTCCTGCATTGTTTTTAATTGTTAATGCAGTCAGTCGCTGTGGTACGAATGGCTTTTGCAAATAAATGTTCTTTTTATACAGCGCGCGGATTTACATAACTTTTACATAATTTTCTACTAAAAATACTATTTTCGAAGTAGACTGTAGACCTACGCGTGCGTGTGTTCCTTTCAGCGCGGCGTATATAAATGCGGCTGATCGAAACTGTGATATAAATTTCCTTTCGGCACACTGGCTCATTGATCAGAAACAAATTATTAGTCTCTCTAATACTTATTCATTCGCTTCATTTCTCTCGTAACGACTACTGTTGCCCTGAGTCACTCGGATTTACTCATATAGAACTAATGACGTTAGTAGCAACCAGGTCATGCATTCCGTTTTCTATAATATTATCAGCCTTTTAACAATTATAGAAATGATCAGCGTCTCTGCTTACGTGCATAGTTAAATTGTTATTTTCTTCGCTTAAGCTAGACAAAGTGCTCTAACGATATGCTAACCGCCTACTCCTATCAAACACTCATATAATGATTTAATTACAACCCAGCCGCGCTGGTATAGTAAAATTTAAAAGAGTAAAATTTGAAACTCAACAATTTTTGCAAGTGTAAACAGAACACCAGCAGAGTGTTCGTCAGTAGTAAATAAATAACCGCAGCAACACATACCACAGAGAACTCAGCAGGTATAATTTCTGCGGCAATTACAGCAACAAAAAGCCAGAGCGC
>JAPYZB010001114.1:0-15805 GCA_030522745.1 Eupelmus kiefferi | reverse complement strand
AGCCGGTGTCCGGCGAGTCTGGCTTTTCTCCAGGGATACAGGAGAGCCGACGAGCGCGACGATCGCGCACACACCTGGACGTGAGGACCGTGCGAAATTATATATTCCTGCGAGAGAGGGAATAGGAGCAGGACAGAGCGAGAGAGAGAGAGAGAGAGAGAGAAAGATAGGCGCGAGTGCTGTCCTCTGTCCAAGCATCGTTCGAACTAAGGTTAGGACCTTCAGCTGCACGCATCGCCCGTCCGCCACCCGGAGCTGGCTTATCATCACCCTCTAGGGTATCGAAAAAATCCGCTCGATTTTTCAAGCTGATTCAGACTCTTTGCTATCAACCGGCTGCAGCGCAGGCCGGAACTCCAGCTCCCAGTGATTTTTCGGAGCACGCAGATCAGAGAGAGAGAGAGAGACAGCTCGGCAGCGCCACCATACCAAGTGCGCCGAGCAGCCAAGTAAGGAGGCTCGCGATTGGCCGCCGCGCGACCGAGTCCGCAGCCTCGGAAAAAGTCAGCCCAGGAGGCCTGATCATCGGCGAGCTGGACCAGGCGCCCAGGAGGCAGCTCAGCCGGGCCGTTGGCAAGCTGGCCAGCGGTGTTGGGAGAGTTTCAGCTTGAGGAAGACAGGCCCGGAGGGCTCGCTAGGCTGGCTGGCCGTGGCAGGCATCGGGCCAATGGTAGCTCCGCTTGCATCTCGCCTGCAGCCGCCGAGTGTGCGTCTGCGTGTGCGTTCCGAGGCTCTATACGTCGTTATATCCGCGCGCTAGAGAGAGACAGAGAGAAGCCGAGATCGCGGGACTCTGCGCGTAATCTATCGTTGCAGGGCCCCTCTCTCAGCTGTTGATATCGTGTCCTGAAGCTGCAAGGATAGCCGAGCCGGATTGTATAAATAAACGTTGGCTATCGAGGCATCAGAATCGGCGATCGTTGGGATTCGAGAAAGAAAGGGAGCAGTGTCACGTGAGCTCGCGCGGCGAGACTGAGAGAGAGAGAGAGAGCGTGTGTGTGTGGTTGGAGCGCGCGCGAGAAATGGCGCAAATATCGCGTTTGCGCGAGTGTCGCGAGGCCGCCGCGACTGGCGGTCGGCTGCAGCGGCTGAGGCGGCAGCGGTGATGCTGCTGTACTGCTATACCGTGTCGTGTGTTTGTTGACAAGCGCCGCCACGTGCTGAGCAAGCGAGACAGAGCGCAAAAAAGAGAGCGAGACGGAGCGAGCGGATAGCGCCGAGGGAGCGAAAAAGAGAGGAGCGCTGTAATAGCGGCCCGCGTTCAAGAGCGTTGGGATATATAGGGACTGTTGTTATTCTTTTATCTCTCATACCCTGCCTGCATCTCTCTGTACAGTGCAGCAGCCGAGATGTCGGGAAGGGGCGCCAAGCGCCGGGGCCGACCCCCCAAGTCGGTCGTCATGGAGAGGCCCAAGAAGTTTCAGTATCACCTGATGAAGAAGCCCAAGTACCTGCAGGGCAAGGGCACGGAGACGCCGGGCTCGCAGCCCGGCACGCCGACAGTGTCGAGGCCTACCTCGCCTGCTCCGGAGACGCCAAACAACAATACGGAGGAGCCAGCAGGAAGGAGGAGCACGAGGAATCGAAAGTCCAAGGGAGGAGCCAGGGAGAAGCACTCCAAGAAGGGAGGACACACCGGTTCGGCGTACCAGCGGAGAGGCTACAATACCAGCGTGGACTACCACGACTCAGAGTATCATTATGGATCAGATTTTGGGGATGAGTCCAGCGAAAAGAGCGACATTGAGGATGATCCTCTACTGCAGAGCGAGGACGAGTCTTCCGAGAGTCTGGAAGAGCCAGATCCATCCAGTGACAGCGATTTTTCGCTGTCCAGTTTTAGTACCACAAGTGGTACTCCCAGGAGGACTCTGCTGAGCCAGCAGAGACCTCCCAGTCCAGAGCCACTCTGGCTGCAAAACAGAGAAATTCCTCCTTTGGAGCTGCCTAAGACGTCTGACGATTTACTGGTACCTAGGGATATGGTCATGCCTTGTTTGTCTATTTACGAAGTCCTCAGACACTTTCGTACACTGCTTAGACTTTCGCCATTTAGGTTTGAGGACTTTTGCGCAGCCATGATTTGCGAAGATCAAACTAATTTGTTTGCAGAGATCCATATCACATTAATCAAAGCACTATTGCGAGAAGAAGACTCGCAGCAAACCCACTTTGGACCACTCGATCAAAAGGACTCTGTTAATATCAGTCTCTACTTTGTTGATGCCATGACGTGGCCCGAAGTTTTAAGATCTTATGTCGAAAGTGATAAAAGTTTCGACCAGAACATTTTAAACATTCTATCGAACTCTGACTATCCATTTTCAGGAATTGAAGATAGAATAAAAGTTTTACAGTTTTTAACTGGGCAGTTTCTTATAACTAATCCTGTTCGAGAAGACCTACTTCATGAAGGTGAGAGCTCAGTTTTTATTATTTATTTTCGTTATTTCTTGTAAACTGTAATATTACTTTTTGGAAGTACTACAGAAAAACTATTTATTTACTTTCTGAGTTTTTTGATTAAGATGTAATTTACACTATTACTCCTATCTAATTTCTTAACAGTCTTCTATCTAAACTGAAATAAATCAGTTGATAAAGTTGCATTCATAAACATTGGTTTCTATGCATGATGCAATTTTGTACAAGTTTACTATAGGAGCTTTAGTATAAAATTTTCTATAAAATTAAATTTTTCAAATATAAATAATACATTAAAGATGACAAAATGTAATTTGTTTGCTTAATTATATAAACTAATTAAAAAATTTGTTCTATTAATAGGTAATAGGGACTATGATGACCACTGTCGAGTTTGTCATAGACTAGGTGATTTATTATGTTGTGAAACATGTCCAGCTGTATTTCATTTAGAATGTGTGGAACCACCACTTGTCGATGTACCTCCAGAAGATTGGCAATGTAATATATGTAAAGCTCATAAAATAAGTGGAGTCATGGATTGTATACCCGATGTGGAAAAAAATGGTTTACTATGTAGACAAGAACATTTGGGTTTTGACCGACATGGAAGAAAATATTGGTTTCTTGTTAGGAGAGTTTTCATGTATGTATAATTTTTCTTATTATATGCTTGAAACTTTCTTTTAGTTCCTACTTAATATGTAATTTAAATTTTATAGAGAAAGCGAAAATGGAGAAATATGGTACTACAGTACTCCCTTGCAGCTAGAAGAATTAATGAATTCTTTAGATAAGAACGAAATGGAAGTTGCCCTTTACAGAGAATTATCTGATTATAAAGATGAAATCAAACGTCAAATGGAGTTAACAGAAACCATTACAAATCAATACAAAGGCAACAAAAAATCTTATTTGGAAGTAGAGAATAGTATGTATTTTTTATTTGTGCTAATAAATTTTTATCTATATTTATATATTCTTTATACATTTTATATATGTATATATATATATATATATAATTCCATTTTGTTTGTGTTCAGGCCTTATTCTAAAAATGCAAAAGGAACGTCAAGAAAAATTGGAAAAGGAAGAAGAAGAAAGGAAAGAAAAAGAAAGACAAGAAGCTGAAGAAATGGTACGTAGGATACACGAAGATCCTGAATCCTTTCTAGATCAATCAAATCTGCCATCTGAACAAACGGATAAGAAAAATTCTAAGGAGAGTGAACAACAGTCTCAGCAACAGTCTGATAAAAAACCAGAAGGAGAAGAAGTTTCAACTGATAATGCTGAAAATGGCATTAAAAATAAACCTGAGGCTGAAGATATGGAAATTGAAGAGATGACAGAAGGAGTTGATAAAGACGGTAAAAAACACAACATCGTAACAAGATCAAAAACTGGTTCACTGACTCCAAGAACATTTAACATTGACGAACTAAAGAAAAAAGCACTCGGAAATGGTAACGGAGGCAGTTCAAAAGAAGAGCTGGAAAAATTGGAAAAAAGTTTGAAAGAAGAAACCGATAACTCGAGATTAACGCGACAGAAAGCGCATCAAATAGCGTCAGGCACTCATTTGTTCAAGCTGGGTATGGACAACAATTTTAAATCGTACGTTAATCAGTACAGCACGAATACAATTGCGTTGAATAAGACCCAGCGCAATGAAGAGAGAGATAAGAAGCGCCACTTGTCGCATAAATTCGCCTTGACTCAAGCCATAGAATTCAAATGGATTGGCAGCTTGACGGGCACGCGTGCTTTGTTGGTTCAGACGTTGCGACAAACAATTTTGCAACTGGAAAGCAGCATCCAGGCACCGTTTATGCATACGAATTGGCCATTATTACGCAAACCCTGGACCACGGCTGTTGGATCTTGCGTTAATCCTCGAGATTTCGCGCGTGCTTTGATCGCTCTTCAAGCCTGCATTAAATCCGTGGTGTTCGCTAACGTTTGGCATGAGCAGCTCGGTCACGTAAAATTGCAAAGAGTGACGGCTATTGAGCGCGAAGAGAAGAAGCGCCTCGATAAAAAAGAGAAAAAGGAAAAAGAAGATGAAGAGGAAAGAAATCGTCTTACCTATAACTTTGTCAAATATACCTTAGGCCTCAAGCATCAAATATGGAAGCAAAAGGGTGAAGAGTACAGGGTTCATGGACAGTGGGGTTGGCTCTGGATATCTACAAGTCGTCGGCGCAAGACTGTCGATGTCAACAAAATGGGTTTACGAGCTGGACCTCAAAAAATCATGGTTCAAATCAGGGATCAAGTTGGTTTGAAGATTTTGGCGGTTGATCCGTCGACTTATGAATTTTTAATCAAAGAATACTGTCCGCCAGAAAACGGAGAAGCTTCTCAAAACAAAGACAAAATTGTAAAGCAGGAAATTAAATCCGAGGAAGCTGGAGATAATAAAAAAAGTGAAATAAAACAAGAGAATCAAAATGAAGAAGATAAGGCAGATGAAAAGAAAGAAGTAAAATCAGAAACGAGCGAAGACCAAAAGACAGAAGTCAAAACGGAGCCTCAAACTCCAAAGCAAGAAACAAAGAATTTACCATGTGAGTAATATTTTTCATTTTTTTATTTCGTAAAAATTTCAAATTAATTTTGATAATTAGTTTTCAATATTTAGTTTATTTACACTTTTTTAATTGTTTTGATATTACGTTTTACAGTTCTGGCTGGAATGAAAATTCAAAAAGTATTCAAACCCATTATGGAGTTTGAAGAAATTGATATTACTAAAGCGCTTACTACGTCAGGACGTGTTTTTTATCCAAAAATTGCTAAAAAGACGCGGATCGATGATTTTCTTGCACGACGAACGCATTTGAAGCTTCTGGAAGAACGAAGATTATCACAATCCGAAAAGCTAAAGGAAATAGCAAACAAAGCAAGTACTCATAAAAGTAATGAAGAAGAGAATGAAGTTGATATCGAGGGTACGGAAGAGGGCGAAACTAGTGGTGGCGGTGACGCAAACTTGCAGAATATTCTTGGTGGTAAGCAGCTAAACAAAACGTTAAATTCTAATACGAAGGATATGCTGTCATCTATAGGCAAGCGAATCCAACAAGTGCGATCACAGTATGCAAACCTCATGCGACTTGGTGGTAAAAATTCTACCTGCTACTCTCGGTATTGCAACCAAGCTACGCAGAATATAACGAACAAAACTGTAATTACGCAACAAAGCTTAGCCACCCACTGCTATTCGCCGATTTGTTTGAAAAAGAATCAGATGAAACGCGATCTCGTTATGTTGCTCAGAAAAGCCAATGCTTTGAATAATAATCAACAGTTGAATGCAAATGCAGCAGCTATTTCAAGTCAAACAACTCCTGTAAAAACAGAACCTAACGAGGATAATAAGGCTAATATCGTTAAAACCGAATCTGATTCGAGTGCAGCATCACAATGTAAAGAAGAAAAAACAGTTAATAATACTCAAAGTGAACCAGCAGGTTCTGTTGGTGGAGGTGGAGATGCCCCTCAAGCTAAAAAAATAAAATTGGAATCGGTAAGAATTAATTAAGAAATAAAACGTTTTTAAACATTGAATAATTTTATCTTATTTATTGAAAATTTTTTTTTAGGATGAAAATACGGACAGTAAAACAGTCGTTACAACGAATAGTATTGTAACAACTACTACAGTAACAACAACTACGCAACAAATAAAAACTGTTGACGGTGTTGTTAAAGGGATGAAAGAAACTACTACGTCTTGTAATTCTGTTAATGTATCTTCTGAAGTTAAAACAAGGTATTTAAAATTTTTTGTATTTCTAATAAATATATGAATTTTACCTATTTTTAAACAATATATATACTATAGCATCACTACGTCTACATCACCTAAAACAACTACAATTGTAAATCGAAGAGGAAGAACTGTACAAAGAATTATTTATACTAAAGAATTAAATGCTGATGGCTCTGAAAGAATATATTCTGCAACTTCTACTGAAGGAAAAATTTATTTAAAGAAAGTTGCTTTCTCGATAGCGGAGAGAAGAAAGAAGCGCACACCTGTAAAATATCCATTATGTTCAACATTTTGTAGTAAGAATAAACATCGAAGTATTCTAGTCCTGCCTCAACATGAATTAAGAAAGTTAGCTCGAGCTGGAGGTCGACAACCTGTTCACGGATTCCATCATCAAGCAAAGGTAATTTTATTTCTTTAAATTAAAATTTTTTTTAAATAAAATCATCTGATTCAATAAATTTGTTTGTTATACTCAGGCAAATATGTCCGTATGGCCTTATCCTTGCCCAAGGCCTCTTTTCAAGACGTGCTGGCTTTATAGAACCGTCGGTTTAAAATCTCTAGCAGCTGCAGCTATTCAATTGCGAATACTTTGGTCCTGCTTGAGATGGGATGATATTTCTGCCAAGCCTTTATCGAACGATGGCAAACATCAAATTACAACTGATACCGAAATCATGTCTTTAGAAATTTTAAAGCATAGGCATGTTGGTCAATTTATGGATAAGACTCAGTATTTGCGAAGAAAAGTAGTCATTCCATTAGAATTACCAAAGCAAGTTCGAGGTACGCAATATTTCAAGAAATTACTGATTAACAAAATAATTTATTTAATCATTATCATTTACCAAAGGATTATTATATTTTCAGAAGTAACGTCGATTCGTAGTGGTCTGAGAAAAAGAAAGCGACCCGAATCGCCACAAAGTACTGAACCTCAGGTTTCAGAAGAATGGGTGGATGAAGACAAACTTGAACTTTGGGAAATTAAGCAATATGGAGAAAGGTAACAAACTTTTTTCATTATTTACTCATAATTATTTATTTTAATTTAAGGCTTTTGCATTGTGATATTGTTTATCCCATTCTTGCATTTTCCTAAAGCTTTATCCTTAATGATTTTTATTTCTTTCTTTATTCGATAGTTAAATATTGGATAAGCGTGCTCGTAAAATTTTATATTTATTTAAATAGATGTACATTTATAAATGTTACACTTTTTAATTTTATTAAACACTCCGCTCCTTATTTTAACACCATTTGACACTAACCCCTTTGCTTGGTGCGTGTGTCCGTTTTTAGGTTAGAGAAGGCTAATGCCCAGATTATTACTAGGAGTAGATCAGGTGGTCCTCAAACAGTAGTCGTAAGCGGAAATAGAGGATCAGGTGCCATTACTACAGGTGATCAACTCGTTAGTGGTAAGTCTACACCAGAAGAGATCAAAGAAAAAATGGAGCAGCAGCTACGATTACAGCGAGCTGCACATCAACAAAAACGAGCTTTAGAAAATCTAAAAAATCCGGGTACTCCCGGTACACCATCAACACAGCTTGTGAAAGTAACTACAAACTCTGCTCAAGGTATTATACACTTTTAATAATCAAAAATTTGTTTTGTTTAATTTTTATTTATTCTAATTTACGTTTTTAATTTTAAGATGGTACTTTGAAAGTAGTTACTAAAGTTGCTATACCATCTAATCCTAATACACCTCAAGGAAAATCACAATTAACTTCTCTGCTCACTACACCAACCCAAAATAAATTTATTGGCACTAGAAGAATCTATATGACTAAAGGTATAATTCTCTTATGTATATTTTATGGATAAACAACAACTGTTATTTCAACAATTTTTTGACAAATAATATAATTTTGTAGCAGCCGATGGTACTACTAGGGTAATTTCAGGACCTACCAGTATTTTGCCAAAAACACCACAAGCACAAAATGTTAGCCAACAGTCGCTTATTAAAGCTACTGGTCAAGGTAATAAAACTTATTTTAACTGCTTAAAAATAAAAATATTTATTTTAAATATTCTTACAAAAACTAATTGCAACGTTAATAATTCAGCGACCCCGAACACTCCAGTTCAGCACGTCCAACAGAAGGTTCAAATACTACGCGGACCAGACGGTAAACTTCAGGTTCGCGGTCTGATGCCAGGGCAGCAACTGGTCCAGATGCCGGACGGCAAGCTACACGTGCTCAATACGTCTCAGACACTCGCTGCAACTTCGACACCTCAGCAGCAGACGGCTGGCACAACACCATCTACGGGCGCTGCTACACCAACTACCGCTCAAACTACGCCTAAACTGGTGACTGCTAATGCCGTATTGAAAACGTCATCGACACCTGGAAAAGCAACTCCGGTCAAACTTGCTATTAATCAGGTTCAACAGTCGGATTCGACGCAGCAGCAGACACCTGTCCAAATGCAGCAAGTGATGCAAGCTGGTCAAAGACTGAAGACTGCTATAGTGAGTGCTGGAACAGTGGGTACACCCGTTGCGCAGCCGAAACAGACCTTCGTTGTCGCTAACACCGGGCAAGTTGTACAAGGAACACAGGTAAAATCTAGTACATTAAATATTTTTAAAGTTCTTCAAATTCTGATTAAAACTATGTCGCCTTCCGTCTTCACATTTATTTTCTTTAACGTACGTATAACAAAAACAAAGCACTGAATAATAATAAGTTTTAACATTAAGAAAAAATATGAATCTTTAATTAAGATTAAATGAATGGAAGTTAATATTTAACGAATTAATATAATTTTGTTAGTGTATTAAAGCATTATGATATTCGCAAGTTCATCAGTTATTGACTGTCATTCATGTAATTTAAAATTTGTAATTATCCTCATTAAAATAATCAATTTTATATTAAATAAATTTTAGGTCATTTCAACATCTGGTCAAGTCATCACTGCAAATCAAATAGTAGTTAATAATCCTGCTTTAGCGCAGCAATTAGCTTCGGGAAAAGCCCAATTAGCGACTATAGGTGGCCAGCAAGTTTTATTACGAAATGCATCTACAGGAAATCTAGTCCAGCTTAATTCGGCAAATGCCAATATTATCGTAAGAAATGCCGTCACACCAACTAAAACTCAACAAGGTTCGAATCAAAATTTTGAAATTCTAATATTATTCAAAAAAGAAATTTCCTACCAATTAATACTAATTTATCGAACCTTTTTAGTACCCGCTGTACAACAAGTGGTCACACCAAATACATCGGGAACAACAACGACCAGTCAGAGTCCAGTAACCAGTTCAGCAGCTAATACAACGACAGTCGCTAGTTCGGCTACCACGACTACAACACCAACTACGCAATCTCTGCCGAGCGTAAAAACTCAGGCCACAACTCCTGTAGCACCAGCTCCAGGTAGCGTGGAGGCTTCGTTGCTGGTAGGGCAACCTCCAGGAACCGTCATTAAGTGCGTTACCGCACAAGTGATACAGACAACACAGGGACCGCGGATAGTGTTGCAAGGTTTGCAAGGCACTGATTTTACGCCCAATCAGCTGTCGATGGTCCATCAACAGGTCAAACAGCAGCTGCTCAAAGCCCAGGCCACAGCCGGTAAACAGGGCGTTCTTGGCCCTACAAAGATCTATTTAGCTGTCCAACCCGCGCCAACGGCACAAACACAACAGAATCAAACTCCACAAACACCAACAACTCAGGCAGCTCAAACACCGACGGCTACTCCAACAAAAACGCAGCCGGCAGTAACCCAATCCCAGGCATCTGAACAGAATACCACAGGTGTGTTTAAAATAATATTTTTATAAAATAAAAACCAAAATCATGAGATGCTGAATTAAAAATGTGAATAAAACATTTTATATTATACCTTTAGAAACTCAAGTGAAGACGGAGGCAACAGCAGAAACACCCAAGCCAGCGGAAACTACTTCTCCTAAGAAAGCAAAGGTTGTTGTTCAACAAGTGCAACGAGGATCAGCGACTGAAAGTGAGCCTCAAAGAGCCAACGTTGCCAATGGACAACAGCCGACTCAAACTCCAACTAAGGATTCGAATCAGTCTGCAAGCAATAAATTCATAATTACACCAGACTATATTCAGCAAAGTAAGTTCAATCATTAATTTTATTAATCCGTGGAAATAAAAAAATAATTTTTGTCATGCATTTATTTATAGCTATAAAGAACGCTTTGAAGCAAGAAAATCTCAATCCTGAAATCGAAGAGAAATTGCTGCAATTGCAAAGGTATCAGGAAAAACAAATGAAAGGCACGGAGGGTTCGACAACTGGATCTCAAGGACAAAATACACCGGTTTCCTCGGCACCTCGAGCTCCTGCTCGAAAGCGACCTCCGCCTTTGTCTCATGCTTCTACGGCTACAACACCCTCTGCTACCCAAGTGGGCACTAGTGATAAAGACAATGAATGGATAGCGGAAACACCTAAAAGAAAACCCCCACCTAGACAAGAACATCGTGATGTTTCTAAGTAAGTTTAAAAATTGTAATTTTAAACAGTTATCATAATTAACATTATTTAATTTTTATTTTTATGAATTTTAGTATTAATAGATCGCACAAATTATCTGAGTCATTGGATAACGATTCAACACCAAAGAACCGAAACAACAAACTTAAGGAAACTCAAGAACAGAGAAGAAAACAACAAGTTCACTCTAGAATGCAAGTTTTACTATTTAGACATAAAGAGCTTTTGAAAAAGGATATACTTAAGAGAAGGGCGTTACTGGAAAAAGAACTTCAGATCGATGTTCAAGTTAGTATTTTTATACTATGTTTAAATAATTTTTATTTTTGTACTACTTATTTTATAAATGAATTTTTCTATTTCAAATTTACAGAAAGATCTCTCAGCAGAACTTGCTAGCAGAACGAAAGCAGAAAGACATAAACAAGATGAAGTTAAAGTGGGAAGTGCGAAGCGTAAGGCAAATGCTCAGCCTCCTCAGCAAATCAGTCCACCAAATAAGAACAAACCAAAGAAACAAAGGTCACATGGTCACACGCCGACTGTAAGCTCGTCGTCATCTAACAGAATAAAGAAAGAGAAGCTTTACTGTCTATGTAGGACGCCGTACGATGAAACTAAGTGAGTGAATAAAATCATTTATAGTAGTAATTTAGAGACAATGAAATATGTTTATCATATTCGTAATTTCTTATTTTTTAAATAAACTTAAATTAATACTTTTTTAGATTCTATGTTGGTTGTGATCTATGTAATAATTGGTTCCATGGAGATTGCGTGGGCATTACTGAAGAGATGAGTAAAACGATGTCAGAATTTGTTTGTACCGAATGTCGACATGCAAGAGAAACTCAGGAGCTGTATTGTTTATGCAAACAGCCATATGATGAATCTCAGTAAGTAATATTTTCATTTATTCCTACTTATTTCTCAAAGATAAATATAACTTAATATTTGAACTGTTAAATTATAAAAATAATGATAATAATAATAACAATAATATTTTAATTACAGATTTTATATATGTTGTGACAAGTGTCAAGATTGGTTCCATGGTAGATGTGTTGGGATTCTTCAATCGGAAGCTGATAATATTGATGAATATGTTTGTCCAAACTGCCAACGAAATTCTTCGGTCAACTTTGCTAATATGAAAAATCTTAATGCAAAGGACCTTGATTTACTGAAAAAACTGATTAAACAGATTCAGGTAAAATTAAATAGATAAATTAAAAATATTTTTCTATAATCACATTTGAAAAAATTTTTAAATATATTTATTATTAACATAGGGACATAAAAGTGCGTGGCCATTTATGGAACCTGTAGATCCAAACGAAGCTCCAGACTATTACAAAGTCATAAAGGAACCAATGGGTAAGAATAATCTATAGTAATTTCCTTAAAATTTTAAAAAAATTCTAGAATTTTAACCATAAAATCTGTTCCAGATCTTCAAACTATCGAACTAAGAATCAACGACAGATCGTATAAGAAACTCAGTGAATTCATTGGAGACATGACCAAGATATTTGACAATTGTCGTTATTACAATCCTAAGGAGTCGCCTTTCTTCAAGTGCGCGGAATCTTTAGAAACGTACTTTGTAAATAAGATTAAATGTTTAAGGGAAAAATTCTCGGAAGGGAAATGAAAATAATGAAAGAAGTGTCAATGTTTTAATTATCAAGTTAACATCGGGCTGTCCCAATGTCATCACACAAAAGACGTTAGTAAACGTTTTTATAATGACAAAATGTCGGACATTTAAATAGAAAATACCCGTTATAATTTAAGATGTAATTAAGACGTCTAATAAGTCATCTTTTATCAACTAATTAGACGCATTTTTTTTCTTACGAATACATTTAATATGTCTAAAATTTTATGAAATAAGATGACACATTGTCAATGTTTAAAAGATGACTTTTAGACATGCCTTCTTGTGCACTTTCAGACGTCTATATAAGTAATAAATTTCTATTTATTTTAATTAATAAAAGTACAAAATTAGATTATTAAACTTTTTTTATTTCAGTTACATCAGATCTTTTATGAAAAATCCTATTCGTTATACAGAAATATTTAGAATATTCAAATTCACTATGACACGATATAACTTTTTTGTATAATAGTTGATGGAAAATTCTTTAAAGTACAACGAGTATTCCTTATACTGTTCTACTATTAAAAATAATAATTAAACTCACTAGAATGCATCAATAGCTTAACTCAATAGCAAAGATATTAGTCCATTCTTTTATAAAGTATGATGAATATTCGTTATACAGTTTTGTTGAAGTGATTCGTTTAATTATATAAAGTAGAAAATATTTTTATCTAAAAAGGAAATTGCGGTTAGAAAAAAATTTAATAAAAATTTTTATTTTCGAAATTACGTTTTGAAAAGTAAAAAAATATTTTTTTATAATATGTTAAAAAATCGAGCCTTAGCAATTAGGAAAGAAGATACAACTTGTAACTAAAATAAACGTTTGACGTATGAAAACCCACATAGCTGCAAGGTGCATACGATTGCATGCTCAATGAAGCCAGTCTGTAAAGCCATGTTACACTTTGTCCTTCGTTACCCTTTTGTTCGAATACTATCCCTTAACTATAGGATAAGAGTGGTAGGTTAAGAAAAAAAATTGTACAGTATTAAATATGTTTATATGTAATTCATTTAAGGTTTTTTAAAGAGTAAAATTAATTAAATTTAACCAATTAATTTACAAACTAAAAATGCATATTCAACGAAATTCCATTATATTTTTTATCTTCTCCCATCCTGATCTAAATCCATATTATCCAGTAAAGCCTAGCAATAATCATAGTTTTACAATTTTTATTTAGAAAATTTGATTTCCAATATAGACTAAGAAGATTGAATTCCATATTAACGAGCTTTGTATAAATTATATTCATTTTTAAAATCTAATATTTAAAAAAAAATTTTATTTTAAGAATTAAAATTTTTATAAATATGAACAATTGTTCAATATTTTGAAAAATTTCAAATAATATAATGTAATTGATCTCAATGAGAAAAACTAAATAGTTCATACGACCTTCTTTATGTTCTGATAATATTTTTACTGAAATATAATGCAGTTAAAAATCAATGAAGTATATTTTTCTTTTGCAGCTCCTTACTAAAATTCTTGCAACTCCTATATTACTTTATTCATCTTGTAAAATGATTAAAAAATTATAGTTTTAAAATTAAGTATACTTATACTGAAATAAACACAAATTGTAAAGTTAATTTTTGTTTCTAAATACATTCTCGTAACGCAAATTTATTCATAGACTGTGCATCCCATAACACAGATGTTTACTACTTACAGGGAGAAATATTAACATTCACGTGAATTGTTAAATTTTTCCATTTTGTAATATAGTAAAATCTACAAAACTATTGCAGTTTAATACTAACAAAATTATTTAAAAATATATATTGTGATATTTTTATACATAGTAACTAGTAAAAAATAAATTTTTATTAAATTGGGTATGCTCAAATACACGTGTAACTGAACAAATAAAAGTGATATTTACAATTAAAAATATAAACCTGCTTCTGCACACGCACACAAACATGAAATGTTCATCTAATTTTTTTGACTTAATAGCTTTTACAGAATATTAAAATAATCATTTTAAATTTTGTTTCAATAAAATAAAATGCATTATAAAGTTTATAACATTTACACAAATTTCATACAGTCGTAAAAAATAGTGGAAACTTTTTCAACATTAGCCTCTATTTTTTGCAAGTTATTTATTGGCAATAAAATTTTATAAAGAATGATAATTAAAGTTCTGTCTTTGTGAAATACTCTAATACTATTTTTCCTAACAAGGGCGTAAAGTTTGACACCTACGTGTGATTGCCGTACGGCGAAGCGGGCCCGAGTGATTCGGAATCACACGCGGATGAGAAGTTTCACAAAGTATCACAAATGCAATCATTTTTAAAAGCTGCAGCTATTTTGATGACTGCATTAGAAAATTAAACTTTTTAACAATTAATTTTATTTTAGTGTAAGAAAGTCTAAAATAATTAATTTAATTTTTCACTTTAAGAGCTAAAAATTTATAATTTACTTTAGTCTATTTTTTTAAACTAATCTAACATAAGAGATATTCTTGATAATCCCTTATATTATAATGACTCCATGCAATATGAAAAAAAAATAAGATGAATTCTGTTTCACCTAAGCAGGTTTGAATAGTATTATTCTTATGACGCAATATGAGTTAATATGGGTCGCACAACTGCACCATAGTGAAGAAATTCTTAAAATCTATAACATTATTAATTTTAGAGCAAATTTTACAAAAAATATGACTTTTAATACTAATAAAAAACTTAAATAAAAGTTATAATATTAATTATTAAGCGAAGGCATTCAAAATTATGTAAACATCATAATATAAACAATCATTGAAAATTAAAAAAAAAATTCCTAGTAATTTTGATAAAAAACTGATCACGCGATTGTTTGATAAAACATATAGTTAGTAGTATTCTTCTCCATTACACATTTATGGAGGTACCGCAGAATGGGGCTAATTGTGTAAACTGCAAATCATTGTTATTGAATCCTTAATTCTTTTTTTATGGTATTGGCAATAATATAACAGCTCACTGAAAGAGAGGAAGAGTAAAGAATTTGACAATAAAAATTTGCAATTTACTCTATTAGTCCTACTAAGCTGTTCGTTTAGTCCCATTTTATGATTAACGAGTTCAAAGCATGCCAAATAATACTATGGGTCATTATTGACTTCCCGTGGTGCCTACGCTATTTTTAATCATATCCGGGCAGAAAATACCACTTTCATTTTTTTTTTTTTATAATAAATAGTATACGCACTACAAAATAAAAGAGCAGAATCACTCTAGTGCACGCGTTTGCCACCCTAGCTGTATGACTAGGCTGGCTTCATACACATATTGTGGACTGACCAACTCGTTTCCCCCTTATAAGCGTAATGTATATATTATCGTATTTAGTTTATTGCTTTTCTCACTAAGAAAAACACGATAGTTACTTTTACTACAAAGGAAAACGTTGGTATCGATTTTTTTTTTTT
>JAPYZB010001113.1:0-20735 GCA_030522745.1 Eupelmus kiefferi | reverse complement strand
ATTCCCTCGGGTGATTACTGCCCTCGCTCCGCTCGGGCAGCAAACCTACCCGTGGGAATAATTTGCGACTTTACTCCCTTGTTGCATAATGTACTATTTCGCTGCACCCATCTAATGAAATATAAATTTACTTCAGAAATCGTAAATCATAGAAAACTGATTTTTTCCTGAAAAACAAACAAATAAGCTAGTACTACACATTGAACTGATTATAATACTATTGATATAATCAATCGCCATACTTAAAAATTTAAGTAATCTAAAATGTTGTTATTCGAAAGACAATGAAAGCTTTTTAACTTAAAGTTCTTTTAAATGCATTATAAAAATTTATAACAAATGTTTTAATGTATTGTGTGCAAGTCCGACTATACTTTAAGTGCCAAAAGGTTATACTTAAAGGGAATAGTACTTATTGTTTAAAGTACAAACGGCAATATCCGAATAACCAGTATGTGATCTTGAAAACCCATTGATAATTAAAACCTCTTTAACATACGCAAACATCGCGTATCTAACAGCACAAACCCAATTATTTGAATCTGTATTCAGCTCTTTGTCAACAATCGACCTACGATCATCGGTAGTAATTATTAATTAGCACGGTATGCATTTTGTAATCTATCGGCATAATCACAAATTTGCCAATAAAGGTGATACTTTGTAATCTATTGTGGTTGATAAATAAATTATCAATTTGTAAAATATAAGCGTAAACGAAATTTTTTAAGTCACAAAAAATATTTAAGCTTCTCTAAAAACAAAGGAGTACACACAAAATAAATCCACACAAGCAAGCCAAATCCACGCTAAGTAAATCAACACAAGCAAACGCGCACACACATATATACATACAAGTAAACGTAAACACGTAGGAATGGTTTCGACTGAATTGTGATGATATATACTTTAAAACATATTACAAAGTGTTTATTTAAGAACTTTCTTTATTACCATAAAGCTTTTTTAATAGAGAAGCAAGTATTTTTTTATTCATTATTAAGCGTTTTTAATTTAATGATTAATATTCAATAATATAGGCTTAATCAACTGTCTTTCATGGTACTAGAATTTAAAATTTTTTAATTTACATTTAAATATCTTAATTTTTGTATCGTTAAACCAGTTTCTTGAACCTAAAAAGGTGTTCTGTTCTGTTTTGGAAAATCATTGGAGTAAATTGGTTTATGAAAATTAGTAAAAGAAAGTAAAAAATAAAGTAACTATATAAGTATAAGAAATTGAAAAATTCTTTATCATTTTTTCTTACAATTTACTACAAAGTATTTGTTAATCTATTACTTAAATTATTAGTTACATTTATTTTCTCGTGATATAATTTATTGATAAAAATAATTGATAATAAATAATATTTAGTGCTAAGTTGAGATAAATTATTATGTATGGCGTTAAAAATTAATAGAAAGTGAAAAAAAAGTAATAACAAATGATAAAAAATGAATAACATTTTCTTAAATCCTTAATTTTTAAACATTAAATGAATTTAATTACATATTTGTAGTTGGAATAAGTGCTTGTAAAATGTTTTAACAGTATACTATCTTTGAGCTTTTATAGTAGAAAGAAAAAATATTGCACACGTATTGCACATTAAATCACGAATATCTCGAAACATAAAAAATGAATAATTTTTCTAGAAAGCCACACCTCTATAGTCTCATACAAAGATCAAAAATAAAAAAATTCTTTCTAATCTACTAAATTTTTAATTATAGTCAACTTTTTAAATTAAAGATTTGAATTCAACTCGAGCTGGAACGAAAATGTCCTTGGTCTCTTACGTGCAGAAGTTTTCAAATTAGTTGAATTTTTAAAATAAAATAAAATTCAACTAAATTTTCCTATAAATTTGAAAACTTGAGAATTGACACTATCAATGCAAATTTCTTCATTACATTTCATAAAAAAAATAATTCCCAAAGTTACATTAAAATCCTCGATCCAATCAATTCGAGTAACACTCTCCCTACATAAGGTACATACACCAAAGAATTATAGAACACAATGGAAAGTGCAAGATGCAGTGATAAGAGGACGTTGTACAACAACACTGTTTCCATCAGTCGGTAAGGCAACATCCTATAAACCCGCGGGGTTAAGGATCAGCCGGTTATACGAAGCGGTAACCAACACGCGAACGCTCGGCCGCGCGCTGTCTGACCTGACATGGGATTAACTACTTAGTAACTTGTTGACTGTCGAATAACACGACTCGAGCTTTGTCGCTCTTTGTTTCAATCAATTGTGACCTGGTAGAGATAATGCATGAATCTTTTAAAAGGCGAAAGTGCTTTCAATCAGGAATATAATTTTAAAGCTATGTACATTGCTTATGAATTAAAAAAATGAAGAATAAAAATTTAAGTGTTACGGTCAATATATCGATTTGCATCAGCATAAAAATTTTTAATTATCTCCCATCTTCTCCCTCAATGATAATTTTAATTAAAGAACTAAAGCAACGACTCCTCCAACATTCTCAAAAATACTCGACTCACTCAGGAATACATAATTAAATAAACTTTTCCTCTCCCCGGCAAAAGAAAAAAATTAAAGCTGAAAAGCCTTTCACTTCTACGTGCACGCGCTATTTCTCGGGAATCAAGCGCGCACAAAGTCAAGAGAGCGAGCGAAGTACTCGATCGATATATAGGGTTCTCAGACTCGTCCGATGAATCGTCGGCAATTGAAAAAAATCAGTAGAAGAGCCCGCTGTGCGCGAAGCCTCGAGTACTTTGGGGGGGTCGTGCGCGCATATACACGACGACCACTCGACGCATTCGCCCGAGAATGGAGGAGAGAACGACGTTGTAGCGGAGAGAGAACCTTTGACTTTGAGGCTGATAGCTGGCCCCAAATTACCCGCAGGTCAGCCGGCGAGCCCACGCTAATTTCGGTTATATTTTGTTTTTTAGAAGTTGCTTCGTTTTTAGTAAATAATTACTCTTTGAAATTCAGGAAAGTTAATTAATTATGTATAATAAGACATGCACGACTAATTTTCATGGTGAACGTAATCCAAGCGCTTCTCAGAAAGTTTTATTTTTGATGTGCTCTTATTAGAGCTACTTTTTTCATTTTATAAATTGCTTTTGAAATAAAAGCAACGAGGGGCACGTTCAAGTTTCTAATTCTTTTTTCCCAAGCTACATGCTTTAAACTGCTTTTAGAAAATTAAAATAAATGTCCTTAAATATGTAATTTTCTTCATAATACTCGCTTCGAAATTCATACAGTAAATAAAATAAATGTAAAATTCATTACGACAATTCTGACATTTATTTTTCAATGTTAGACCCAACCGCGCTAGGCGACTATCATCAAATCTTGCGCAACGCGAGCTTTCATTATCGTTCGGCCAACAGAACACGAAAATCGAAATTCCATCGATTTTGTTTGAAATTACAGCTGTAAAGCCAGCTGCCCCGTTCTCCGGTAAAGGCATCGCTCTGACCGGCAGGCATATAAAACGAAAAAAGCTCTTCTTCATTATCGCAAGCTCTAAAAAGGCAAAGAGGAGCGCAATAATTCCTTTGACAATTCCGTTGCTCCGAGCAACCGCCAGTCTCAATTCCAGCGCGCTGCTGTCGACGCTCTCTCTCTCTCTCAGCTCGCATTATTTATCTGTTGCTGGCTGCCGCCTCGGGATCCCTCGGAGCACGTGCGTCAGTGCTGAAAATTGAGGAGGATTGCTCGCGAGTGGCTTTCTGCCTCTCTCGAGTCGAATGATATTTCTTTCAGGACTCGTCGGCGCGCGCGTCGCTCGGGTTAGGCTATTTGCCGTGACTGCGCGTGTACGCATGCAGGAGGCGGCGGCGGCGGCGTCCGGACTCGGCGATCGATAGAGCGGCGGCCGCCTCTCTCTCTCTCTCCCTCTCGTTCTCTCTATATCAGATTCGCGAGCCACCCACCCTCGAATCAATCTCCCTCGAAAGCTCGCCCCCTCCGGGGGCCCCGAGCGCGCTTCCTCGAGGAAATTTCCTCGACGTTAAAGCTCGCCGCTAGAAAAGCTCCCTGCTCAAGCTCCTCTCTGTTTTAGAGGAAAGCTCGAAAACGTAAACTGGAAGGCATGGGCGTGGCTCCACGGCGCTTTGTTGATGTTTTGCAAAGCGCCGGAGGGCCGGAGGGAGGCATAAACAAAGGCTACACCTGTCGGCGCTCCCGACGCTTGGACACTCGGTGACCGAAGGACCAGCAAGCCGCGACGGCTGAAACCTGGCGAAAATCAAGTCGAGCCGCGCTGGGCGGCTTCTCGCGGCAGCGAAGCTACGCAGCGCGAAGCTATATACGCTGCACGTAAATCCGAGTGTATACGTGCGCGCGGAGGAGGCGTAGAGGGGGCTGGAGGGAGGTAACCTGTTGCGGCGCACGCAGCGGTTTTTTCGCCTCGATTTCTCTCTCTCTCTCTCAGACTCGGCTCTCGTTGGGGGGTCGCCGTCGCTGGCGCGCAGCTCTCTGCTTGCCAGTGAGCAGCCAGAGTGCCTAGCAAGCGCTGTGTGTTGTCGTCGCGGGCTTTGAGAAAAGAGAGAGCGAGTGAGAGAGAGAGAGAGAGCGAGAGAGAGAGAGAAGGGAGCGAAAGTGAGGAAGCCCTCGAGAGAGGCAGGAACGTTGGAGGGCTTGGCAGGCTATCCGCGGAGGCAAGCTCCGTTTCGGGTGACAGCGCGCCAGAGCCGTGGTTTTGGAGGCGCTCAAGTGCGTCAAGGTGCCGGACAAGCTGTCCGAGGTGCTCGGCGATGTGCTCGAGCTAGCGTGCGGCCAGCCAGCGGCGGCCAGCCAGCAGCAGCAACAGGAGGCATCGACGACAGCTGGGCCAGCCGCCGCTGGTTCTGCCGCGAGCAGAATTGGGGCCATAACGGGCGTGGCGATAATCCGGGGCAGATGGACCCAGCGACAGGCCAGGACCCCCCCCCCCCCCCCCAGCTCACAAGCGCCCCACAACCACCCCCACCCCTCACCGCTGCCGCCGCCGCAGCCTCCCCCTTTTTTGGCGCTCTTATTATGTACATACGCCCCCCCTCCCGCGAATATGAAGATAAGGCGGCTACGGCTTTTTTACGAGCGGGCTTCCTGCTTTTTGCCACGCACGCCAGCAGGAATTCCTGGCTCGCGCGGGCCGACGATCATGCACTAGTTGCGCACACGACGCCCTTATCCTATATAGCTATCCTTGACCAGTCTGGCTCGACTTTCGGCCGCGCGCTGCTTACGCATTTGCAGTCTCTCTCTCTCTCTCTCTCTCTCTCACTCTCTCTCTCTCTCACTCTCTCTCTCACTCTCACTCTCGTGCTTCGGTCGCCTGTACCACCCCCATCCCCCTCGGCGGATGTTTACCCGATAGTTTAAACTTTAATTGTCTGCGTTAACTTTCTTCGCTTTTATATAATAGAGCTTTCGATGTTTACAAGCGAGCTTTCCGCAGCTAATTGGCGTGCAGGCATCGCAGGATAAATTCTAGCTCGCTATTATAATGATCCTTGAGGAGAGCTCGACAATCGCTGCATGCGTATACATCCTCGAGTGCGCGAGAACCCGGAGGATTATTTATAAGGAGATATCCGCTGGTGCGTGCCGAGCCGACCGACATTATGTCGGCAAAGCTGCTTAAAATAATACACAACTATAGCTTAGCGGCCCTTCGCTCGGGCTCGAAACTTAATAATTCAAGGAGCTCATTTCGCTCTATCCCGCTTTTTCTCCCAGCGATCTTATCTCAACGATACATCGAAAACATTTATTTTTTTTCCTTTTCGAGAGAGAGAGAGAGAGAGAGAGAGCGAGCCGCGCACTGGCCGAGAGCTCGATAACGCACCGACTGCTCGTAACCTTTGTAGGTCAATTTTATTTATCGAATTCCCTCGGCTTTCTCTTTTCATGGCTTTTTCTGATAATCATCGACTGTTTTCGCCCGAGAGCGGATGCTTATGTATTCGGCGTTATTGTCGTGGCTTTTATAAACGTCGAGAGAGCCCCGGCACTTACGCTAAAAGCGAAGCTTTTGCATTGAGCGCGCGGCATTAATTGACTCAATGGAGAATGGCATTATTGGCTCGGCATTACACCGATTGCTCAGAATCCTGTAAGCGCTGACAGCTAATTAAACTCGTGTTATTGGGACAAAAGTTTGTTATACGCCGACTTGTTGGGAGAATGATCTCGTCTATCTCTTCGACTGGCCGGCAGCTTTAAAACTTCCCTAGCGCGCTGTCTCCCTCGGTAATTCGACGATTAATTAAACTTTTCTCCTCCGGGTTTCAATTTTTTATTGGAAAACAATAATTCACTCACGCTTTAATTTTATGAGATATGTATACTGAGAGAAAAAATTTATCAAATCAAATAAGTAGTTTTTTTAATAGTTTACTAACAAAATGTTTATTTGATTCAAATAAACGTTTATTTACTTTTAAAAAATAAACTTATTTTATATGAATCATTACTTTAGTTTAATAAATATTTATTTGAAATTAAATAAATATTTTAATAGTCCTATTGAAGAAAATATAAAAAATTTTTTTCTCAATGTATACAACAAATTTTGCTTTTGGGTAGTCAAGTGAAAGCAAAAACGTTTATCACTGATTTTAAAGCAAAACTTTTTATCAATAATCGCATGTTTGCATACTTAATATTGTCTGCAGAGTTCAAGTTTTCAAAGCTTGAATCATATGAACAACTTTTTTAAGGATATGAAAATTTTTTTAAATGATTCTATTAATTGTTAGCAAACCACAATAAATTAAGGAATCTATTCAGAGTTGAAAAATAATTTTTATTTTTACAAATAGTATATCACATTTTTTATTAATATAAAGTTTTGCTAGAAAGAAACTTTGAATTTTTTAACTTTTTTACCAACTTATAAAGTTTTTGTAAAAGTGAAAGCTACGTACACAAGTGTGTCTAATGTTTATTTATTAATTTTTGTTTTGAAAGTAATCCATAGATTCGAAATTGCTATTATGAAAGAAATTTTAAGTCCTATCTGGCATAAATTCATCAACTGGTTGGCTTAAAATCTATAGTAAGTGGATAGAAAAGTAAAAATTCAAGATTATTAAAATTGAATAGTATTAGACTAAGCACAATACAAATTAATATATGATAAGTATACACAGTAAGTACAAAAACTTTATATTAACCAAAATTATATTGGACAATTTTTAAAGTACAGAATATTTCATTTATTTTTAGTAAGTTTAACTTAGGTTGGATTCCAAGATTTAATAGTTCACCTGATAACTAATTTATTTTTACAAATAATAATAGGAACTTTCTTTTAAAAAATATAAAAATTTTAGACATTAAAATAAAAAGAATTAATACAACTAGATCTCAAATGAAATGAACAATTTAATCCAAAAAATTAATCTCAATTGGCGAAAAAGAGTACGACACATAAAACGATCATTACCATCACAATAATAGTAGTTAAAGATAATGCAGCAACTCGGCCATTCTTGGTCTACGGACGGATTCGGAAGAATCCAACAACGTATATACGCGCAGAGACAAAGCAGAGCCGCACTTGTTGCTGCTTGAACCCACCACCGACCTTATCCGCCACTGTCTCTCTAGCCCTCTCTCTCTCTCTGTCTCTTTTTGCAGGAGTTCAACGTCGCCAAAGAACAGCATGCTGTTCAACCATCTGCGACGACTGAATCAGGCAAGCCATTTTAACCCTATATTATACTATTTAATCGAACTTTGATTTTGTTTCTTTCTTTTAAACGAAGCTTTTATTTCAAATAAGAGCTGAATAAAGGAATAATAATTCACGATTCTCTTGTGCTTTTTATTAGAAAACTATTATCGATTCATAAATTTTTATTAGTTGTATTGTTTTTATTCTCAAACAATAAAAAGTAAAATGTTAACTAAAAATCATCACGATTAATAAATTTTACACTCTAATATAAACAGTTAAACAATTAAGTTATTTTTAAAAATTGTTCCTTTATTATGAATTTTATGAATAAAACTTTAACATATTTATTAGGTCGCTATTTGATACATATAAGCTTTCTATTCAGAAAGCTTGTAATTGTGTCGCACTAATAAGGGAAGCGTCAGATATCCGAAACATTAGTTTCAGCTATCATTCAAGAGATGATTTAAATTTGTATTCCATGTAATTGAGTATAAATAATAATATTTAGAGGTTGAGATATGATTTAAAATTCAAGAAGTTTTAATAAAAAGTAGTTCAAACATAATCATTTCCATAGTGTTTCGATTGACACTTTTGTTTTACTTGGAGTATCGACAGTAACTTTGAATAACTTTTAGTAAATAGCGCAAAATTATTATAACAACTATATTCATAAAGCTCTTATAAATTATTAAGTAACTCTACAGTTTTATACTAACGTATTGTACTAATCCAATTAAAAACCACATCGTGTTGTCTCTACGAGCTCGGAAAATTTATCGATTATAAGAATCAACTTGCAAAAAGTACAGAGATTTAGCAGAAAAAAGCTATTAAATAATAAATTACATAAAACATCAAACGCAAAGAACCTAAAAACTAAAGCACAAAGCAGAAAAAGTAGAAAAGTAGAATAGCCAATTAAAGTAAAGAAAAAAGAAGACGAACGAAAGGTTCCGCAGGAGCAGCGGCGCAGAGTAGCCGGCCAGGCAGCCGTATGGGCCTCGCGATGGGAAGGACGTTGACGAGCCTGTCGAGGCAGCCGTCAACCGGCTCGCAGGAACAGCTGCCCGAACCCTCGACGGACCCGAAGCAGCCACAGCAGCGCGTGCCGGCGACACCCAGTCCCCAGATCCGAGCCTTCGGACCCGACGGTCGACATCACAATCACGAGCTCCTTCATGCCGCCTCCTCCTATCCACCCAGTAGGGGCTCCAGGTATTGAGATTTATTTTTTTTCAGTTTTTAGATAAGGTTGGCTGAGTTGGGTGGGGAAGTGAGTTTTAAGGAGACTCTGAGTTTTCATTTGATTGGTTGAACGAAAGTATAATGCTTTAGGATTGTCAGTTTGATTTTGACGGAATTGTGTGCTTAATTATGATTATTTAACTTATCTAATACCTGTTACGATGCTCTCTTTTGCGCTCCAAAATTTTTCAAATAACTAAATAAAGGTAATTTATTTTTTTTTTAGTTTTTAAATTCGAATAATTTTTTATATCCATCTTTGAGCACTGACAGATTATTGATCGAATTAATATTTTGTTATGCAACTGGTTGTGCAACAAATTGGATTAATATTTTGTTATGTAATAAATGTTGATTCAAACTTTTTTCCTGAAACGTTATTTAAATTTTTTTTTCTTTTTAAAAAGTGATCTCAAGTAAAAATTAGCTGTTCTGATTGAGAAGTATTTCAGTAAAACCCCTAACGTACAATCAATTATTTTTCAAATATATTGTAAGATTCTGAATTTGACTTTTAAGTATCCAAAACCTCATCAAAATCGTTTGCCCTAAAATTTTAAATCTCTGTTTAATAGTGTTATTAAATCTTGTTAGAATAAAACAAGTAGTTATTATTTTAGTGAATACAATTTTCTGAATTCATTAATAAAATGCAATCATGAAAATTTTGTTTTATTCTTGAAGCCACAATCACGTGGCTTCATAGCTTGTAAGATCGCTCAAGACTTTAACTGAACTTTTGATAAATAATTGCTAAAATAATATTAAGATAAATAGTAAATTGTAAAATCAAAATTTCTATTAGTTCAGAATTGGATTTCAGAATCACATGACAAAAGCATACATAAAAATACTAATCCAAATCCACAAAATCAAATCAAAACTCACCGCTCACACCATCACCTTCCAGATCCCCATCGCCAGTGCGCGCAGCCTCTCTGGACGCCCGCTGCCCCAGTCCACTCCCCGGCCATCCCCACGGCTCTGGCTCGCTCTCGTCTCTGACGGGCTCGCAGGTGGCCCTCGTCTGCGCCAGCTCGTCCGGCTGCTCGACGCCCAGGCCCAACGCGTCGACGAGCAGCAGCAGCAGCAGCGGTCCAGCTCGGTGCCTCTCGCCCCTCCTCATTCCTCCGCCCCGTGCTTCCTTCGCCGCCTGCAGGTATACGTCATTTTTTTTTTCATTTCATCTTCAATTAGCATTTATAAAAGTGAGTAATGATAACGCATTGTTTGTTCGCAGTGACGGAGGCTCGGTGCCTCCGGCCTCGCCGCTCGGCTCGATCCAGCCCGACCTTTATCAGCGCAGGGATGGGCCTTTGTTTCTCAGCAGTAGTACGCGCCGGTGAGCTATATTCTCAACACTTGTTTCAGCCATACGCGCTTCTCTTTTATTTTCATTGCGCTCTTATTCTAGAGTATTCGCCGTTCGGGATTTTTTCTTTTACGTTTAATTAAAAAGAAAAATCGCGCGTTTCATTTTCTTTTTAATTTTCTTTTTAATTATCGATTTCAGCGCGCGTGCCTGCATGTTTTTTTTTACCTTTTTGTTTTCAATAATATACGCGAGGCGTCTGTTGTTAAAAATAGGCAACTGGATAACCAATTAGGAAAATAATTGTATCTACTGTAAAGTATTTTATTTTTGTTTTTGGAATCTCTTTTGGCATAAATTGATGAAAAATAACTTATTTTTGTATTGTATTTCAAACAATTATATTTATTAAATATGAAATATATGCAAAAATCTCGAATGCTGAAAACTAGGTTAATTTTTATATTTGAAATTTGTTATCGACAAATTTCCTGATATACAGTTATTAAATAAGTATATGACCCATACATTTTTAATACACATTTAATTTACAAAATAGCTGTTTCGTTAATTTACTAGTTTAATTAATCAATTTTCCAACAACTCAGGAGTGGCTATTACAAAAGTAAAGCACATTACAATATACACAACATAAAAAACACGCTTAAATAAAACTGTTGCTTAACGAGCGCAGGTCGGGCAAGAACCTGGGCCAGCTGCACCTGAGCCTCAGCTACGACTTCGACAAGTCCGACCTGAACGTCCACCTGATCGAGGCGCAGGAGCTCGCTGGCAGCGAGCAGGGCGGTTTCAACGACCCCTACGTCAAGCTGAGCCTCAGCCCCGAGGTCGACGCGCGCAAGCGCCAGACGCCGATCCACCGCAACGAGCCCAACCCCTACTTCGACCAGCACTTCAAGTTCCCGGTGAGCCACGAGGAGCTCCAGGACAAGACGCTGCTGCTCCAGGTGCTCGACTACGACCGGTTCTCGCGCAACGACGTCGTCGGCTCGGTGCGCATCGCCCTCGACGAACTAGAGTTAAGCTCGGCCGCCCAGCCGGTCGAGGTCTGGGGCGAGATCGGCAGGGAGCGCAAGCCACCCGAGGAGACCCAGGAGGTGCTCATTTCGCTCTCGTACCTGCCCTCGGCCGAGCGGCTGACGCTGGTCGTGCTGAAGGCGAGGAACCTGTTTCCTGCGCCGGGGAAGGAGAGTCTGGATCCGTTTGTCAAGGTGGGCCTGCTTTGTGGGGAGAAGAGGGTGAAGAAGAAGAAGACTGCCGTGCGCAAGGCGACCAGGAGCCCCGTCTGGAACGAGGCTATGTCTTTTAACGTACCTGCCTCCTCGCTTGCCTCGTCTGCCATCGAGGTATGTTATAGAAATGTTAATTTGATTAAGACTTTTTATGAATTTTCTTCGATTTGCGAAACAATATAAATATGCAGTGTAAATTTGACGTTTATAACCCCCCTTTTTTAGGCAAAAAGGTTGAAAAATGTTAAAGTTTATTTTTTTTTTATAAAATGCTCAATTTTGTTTATTTTTGTGAAAATTTAATTGAAAAAACATAGAAATTAATAAATCTCGAAAAACCTTTTACCAAGAATATTTATGGCTCGCCCTACTTACTCGAATTCTCTTCCTCTCCCAGATCTGCGTGCTGGACTCGAGCAGCGAGCTTATCGGCAACAACGCGATCGTCGGCTCGTGCATAGTGGGACCCGGGATAGGCTCGCCGGCCACCCTCGAGAGCGGAGCCGTCAACCCGAGCAAGGAGCACTGGCTACACATGACCCACTCGCCGAGGAAGGCCGTTGCCATGTGGCATATGCTCCATTAATTTTCATTTACTTCATTACCATTTTTACTTTTTCTCTTCTTCGCCCCCCCCCCCTTCTCTCTCGCGAGCGCGCGCTCTTTTTCATTCGCACTTTTTTCTTCTCGTTTCTTTGCTGCACATCGTTTTTAAATATGTAAGTTTTAACTACGCCACTTTTACAACGTCATGAACCGACATATGCGACATTGATTTGAGCAAGATATCAAGGTGTTTACTGTATATGTATCCACTTATACTGACGGCGAGTCGGAGATAAAATGTGTGACTAAAATTTTTAAAGTTATATTTTCTAAAATTTTGAACAATAATTGGATTTTTTATTTCCGTGTATACTTTCGTTGGTCGGGATGCCTAAATGCAGTTATAAAAGCGCGAATTAATATTACAAATAAGTATAAATTAAGCCTTTAGAAGCTGAATCATTTTTTGAAATCTGCAAGGACTGTAGATTGTATGCGCCTATCAAGAGTAATACAATCTTATGAAATAATATATGAATTCTTTAAATGTCTGACAAGAAAAATTCTTGCATGCCAAGGATGCTATTGAAGAAATGTACGGCGGAAAGACACAGATTTTCCGTCATAAAGCACTTTTGGCAAGTTTAATTATGGTGGATGTTTTCGCCATTGACAATTAAAGGAATTCAGCTTCTAGTTAAAGTTAAGGTTTTTATAACATCGAATCATATGCTTTTATGCTACATTTATACCTCCTGACGAAGAAAGTTCAAATCAAACTTTGGAATTTGTCGCAATTTTAACAAGTACCGTATATTAATTGACTATTTATTATGCAAATCATTTGAGTATTATTTTCTAGCATCATGTGTTGATACATATACGTATATATGTATAATGCTGAACTTTTTACGTAAATAATCTATTTTTTTGGTACTATTCCTTTTAATATCACGATAAAAATTATAATATGTAAACACATGGAATAGCTACGATAAAACTATTATCTTAATGGTGTGAATAATTAATTGATCGTTACAAGCTTCTTATATTAATATTTCAAACAATAGATTATTATATTAGATACATTTAAATTTAAAAGGAATAAAGATATCTTTCAAACGCTAGAGATATTTTCTAATGTAATCAACATCATTTCTACATTTTCACATACATATTAGTATGAAACATTGTAAAATCTATGTTACAAAGTAACGCATTGTGGGCTTAATTAACATACATTATATAGTCCTATAACTTTTCTATAATATACCGCCAACCGGCTGAAATCATTGATCTAATCAATTATAATTTGCATCTCTTAATTTATTTTTCTCTATTCTCTGTCTATCTAAAATTTATCCAACATTTTTACGATGCGCACGGGCATTAAAAAATTACGCTTAAAATGTCCATTAAAAATAACAGTCTGATAAATTGTGCCCTTCATTATTAAACGTCTTTACGCGTATACGTTTCCTTTGTCCTACTTAAGACGAAACGTTTGCAGCACACTTCTCTAGAAAAATTCATCGTTACTGCACTGGTAGAATTTTTGCAAGTTTATATAGTTTCTATAAGAAAGTGCAAGACTTTATTAAGAATAATTATTCGTCCACAAAGGCACGCATATTTTCATGCCCGTTTGACGAGGAATGGAAATTAAAACAAAGTAACATACATTTGTCTACATTAAAGCAGCTTCTCGAGCCTCGATTCGACTTCCAGGCTCGTTCAATTTAACGCTAAAATTTTTTCAAAGTCGAGCAAGTTGCGCAAAAAAGCAAGACTACCATACTTGCGGCCTATACACATACCAAAGAATATATATATGTGTAAAATAATTCGCCTACTATGTATTTTTCTTTAAGAACTGTCTCATTACTGTTCACGCGCTGCTACTTACTTATGTATATCTACTTATATATGCATGGCAAGATTCAATGTTCAAGTTGCATTTTTTCATTAACCAATGATGATAAAAAAAAAAGAAGAGGACACGATGATCCTATTAAAATTTTTTGTATATGAGTGATCCACACGTTAATAACACGTTAAAGGTGTCACGATAAAAAAAAAGAAATCACATTTTACTAACTGTTATAAAAAGCCTATTGTCCGATCATTTTCATAATAATAATGTTAATGACTAAAGAAAAAACAGTAATAATGATACCAACAATAATAATAGTAATAATCACATTGAAAGGCACTATAGTATATTAATAAACGTTCCGCGATCGTGGGCGTGAGAACGTCGTCCAAAAATGTACGCTTAATATTATATTATACATACATATATATATAAATATAATGAATACCTTTTAACTCACAGTATTTCTATATTGTTCTCTATTTTAAATGAAACATTTATTCGTAAATGATTATATATTATACATAATTAAAAGAAAAAAAGATATTTCTCTATATTTAAAAAAAAAATATATGTACATATACTTTTGTCAGAGATCTAAATATATAAATATATATATATACAACATATTGTGCGCGCGTAAAAAATGATTACAAGTATACAATAAAAAATGAAGAAAGCGCCGTTAAGCGAGGGACATTTCCCAATTAAACCTGCAGTTTTCTTAATAAAAACATTACTAGTTTCGCTCGATACACATATATGAAATCAAAATTTATTTGTAAATTTGCTCATCCTCGCCGATGAGCCTCATGACAAAAGACACATAATCAAAATGCAATTTATACATGCCTTGGGAAGCGTATATATTTGTTTATACTGTACGTACATTAAAGTATACGTTAGAGAAATGGCTGCAGGCTGGTGTTTTAATTGCTTGAAATGTCTCTCGCGAGTCCCGTTATACTTATATTACTACATACACATTATTCGCATATAATGTCGTGTGTATATTTTCATGTCGTACAAACAATCGAGTATCTCGCTTGCAAACCACTGCAAGACGATTGCCTTGCTTTACAAATTTAATTAAAATATCTTAAAAAGAAGGGGTTATAAAGATGTTATAAAAAAATGACAGAATAAAGAAATATATATATATATATATGATGAGATGGGTATGTCGATGAGAACACAGATGAAAGATATAATTATATATATTCATGAAATACAATATACATGGATCGAGATCGAGTGTTAAATGAAAATGAAATGTACGTGGTAGATGTTTCAGGAAAAATGTTCTATAGACATATTAATGATGATTAAAAACATATTAAAAGTACCTAAATTGATTGGCGTTGAATGGATATAGGAAAAAAACGTACATTAGCGTGATTTACATGTATGTGATGTGCATTAAATATTTTTCTTGTCATGTACGATGTACCTTTCGTGATTGGTCCGAAATAAAGAAAAACGTACAATTTCCATTGATTGTGCTAATTTATGCGTACATAAACTGTAGTTGTTACTTATATCCTAGCTAATCGATACCTTAATTCCTTTTTCACAATATTTTTTTAAAAATAATAAATATAAATGATCATAAAAAGTGTATACTATCATCGAGAATATAAAATAATAATTTTCCTCGTTCAACAAAAGAAGTATAAAGCACTGATACGGTGAAGATTTATTAATGACATATTAATATGCAGTATGAAATCAATAATTTGAAATGAATATGTTGGAAATATGTTTTGCAGTATTTAAAATCGACAAACACTACTTTTAGAAAATGACTGCGTAGTGCGTGGGTGCGTGCGCACGTGTGTTTGTATGTGTGCGTGAGAATGTGTACGAGTGTGCGCGCGAACGTATTGTGGGGATGCGAGTATACGACCGATGTATTATGAACTCGCGCATGTAAAATATACATATATTTCTCAATATTTCTGAAACTCAAACTTACACAATTTTGTTTCATTAACGTCAAGTACAATTTTCTACGACTGTTTATCTAAGACGATCAATATCGATACTTAATGAATTTTAGTTTTAGTTTTTCGATTTTGTAAATAATTAACTGAAAATATCAGTTTGAGATATGAATAACAGTTATTTCCAGGCATGTTGAATAACACTGTAGAAATAGAGGTATCGATACCAGAAATTAATAGTTATTTCCAGTTATAATCAGTTGTTTTTATTTATTTTTAGTTTTGTTGAATAAAATCTGTAAAAATAGATATATAACCATATAGTTAGCAATTATTAACAATTATTTTCTGTTATTTTCACATTTTTACAGATATTTACAGTTTTGTCGAATATTAGCTCTTCAAATAAGATTACATAACTATTATTTCCAGTTATAATAGCGATTGATATAAATATAGTCGTGAAAATTAGTTGCGGTTTTATAGTTTTATTTTCGTAGATATGACTTCAAAATAAACTCGCTTAATTAAAAAATATATAGCTTATAATTATTGCTAAAAATAGCTGAAAATAATAGCTCGTTACTAGCACCTCCATTTCTACAATAAGGTTTTAGAAAATTATACAAATATTAAACCTACCAATTTATTAATATTTTAGAGTCCTGAAACTTAAGATAAGAATTATTTATATAAAAAAAAACGATGAAAAAATCATTAAATTTTGAGGTGCTCAAAAATTGCCGGGCAAGATGGACACCCGATAAGGAAAATGAAATAAAAATCATTTAAATAGAATGAAAAAATTTTAAAATAATTGCATTGCATTTTAAGTATAAAATAAACAACAAAATTGTAAAACTACGGTTTTAAAAAAGTGATAAAAAAATTAATAAAATTTTAAAAAATTGCTGGTAAATTAATAAACAAAAATCGACTACCTAAGAGAAAAAATTATTTTAAATTAATATTTATGTCTAATTAAACAAATTCCAATGATTAGAACAAAAATATTGTCATGACAGAGTGACCATCTTGCCCTGAACGTGCTAAACGAATGTTATAGCTTATAAAAAATATAAAAAAAATTATTCGTCATTTTTGACAATGGATTTTTTAAAGTATGAATAAATGCAATAACCCAGGTGAATTTTAAAAGTAGATGAATAGTATAAGTGAAGAAAATATTCACTTTCATACCTTGGCGATGTCGTAACTGGACTACGATAATCAATATTTATTTTTCTTGACGGCGTTATTACTTCTAGCACCACTCAAACAGAGAAGCTTAAATGCTCATTAAGTAAGCAATTATTAAATAAAATATCATAATTAAAAAAATCAATATAAATTAAACTAAAATCATATTACATACAATTTTCTGACTCCCTTTCGGAAAATTCGATTTTTCGGTCCAGAGCCAAAAATTTTAATTTTTACGGTTTCTATTCACTAAATCGCTTTTAACAACCTTAAGTTTATTCAGAAAAATAAATTTTGTAGCTTTCGTACTGCAAAATAATGTTAATTATATAGTCGGAGCTTTTAACGGCTTCGGATGATTCTGCAACATTCCAGAGATCATCCTATATGCACGCTTATCACCCTGGAACTGAAAAATCCCATTTTCCGATCTTGTTATGAAAAATACTATTGTAAAAATTTTATCAAATTAATTTTAGAGTTAGAGGTAAATATATAAGTATGCAGGCACCTTCATATATATTTTCTAAAACCAGTGCCTTATGATTCAGAATACTTTAAAACGTATTTATAACATGATTATGAGGAACCGTTTATTTTATCAAAAAACTTTCTCAATAGCTATAGTGTAAAAACCTGGAAGAGCACTTGAAATCCGGATCGCAGATCTTGATAAATCTTTTGAATATGTTTTAAGATACGAAAAAATGAACAAAGACTCAGTTATAAGTACAATCTAACGCTTCGGAATACTTGATATATGGACACTTACCTAAAGAAAATTTAATTTTAAATATAATATGAAAATACAGTTTCTATAATTAAAATTTCAATATTACAGTCTAGAGAAATCCTTTAAATTTTTAATAAACTATATGAAATTATGAAAAGCAAGCTTCAATTTGTCGTTTTCAGATCTAAGAATTGATAATTTGATCCTAAGTTATGTTTGTTTAAAGTTGAGCAACGAAAATGCGAACACTTACGAGACTTCCCAGATTATTTTTAGTAAACTCCCTGATAGAAAATTGATCATATTCTGAGCAGAATTTCTGATCAACAAACATTAAAATGGCACTGAACTAAAAATTCAGTTCCAAAGCATTTCCAGAATTTTTAGATAAGTCATTTTAACATTTAAATTTCTGGCCAACGATTGTTGGCCTGAAATTCTGCCCAGAATATGGTCAATTTTTTATCAGGGCTGTTATTGATGAAAACAGTAAATTGAAGTTTGCGTTTCCTAGTTTTACTTTGTTCATTGGATAATACCTAATAAATAATTAAGGGCTTGTTTGGACTGAAATATTTACATTTAAATAGAAAGTTTATTTTATATATTTTTTTTTGTAATGAAACTATAAGTATCCATAAATCGACTATTTCAAAGTGCTAGATCGTATAATATTGCGACTACGTTAAATTTTGGCTACCTTAAAACGTATCTAAAAGATTCATCATGATCTGTGACTCGGATGTCAAGTGCTCTTCTGGTCAATGTGAAAATATCTAAAATAAATACTAAAATTTAAAACATACTGCATTATGGGTAGATAAATAGCCATTTATTATTACACAATTAAATACAAAATGGTAATAGAATTTACATCATAGTCTTACCAGGAGAGGCTATACAGATCTTGATGAAACTTTGGGAAATGTTTTTCGGTACCAAAAAATTAACAATTCCGTAATTGTTCAGTCTAACACTTCGGAAAACTCGAGTTAAGGACATTGGCAGTTTTATTTTAAACAAAATATGAAAAATGAGCTTTTACTTAAAATGTGAACCATTAGGTCTAGATAAATCCTTCATAAATTTCTAATAAACAACATGAAACTAGGAAAAGCAAGCTTTCATTTTCTGTTTTCAGAATAGAAAAAATATAATTCGGACCAAAGTTTTGCTTGTTTAAAGTTGAGCATCGAAATTAAAAATTTAGATGATTTTAAGTAGACTTTTGTTGCTCAATTTTAAACAAGCATAACTTTGGTCCGAATTATACTTTTTCTATTTTGAAAACAGCAAATTAAAGCTTGCTTTTCCTAGTTTTATGTTGTTTATTAGAAATTTATGAAGAATTTATCTAGACCTAATGGTTCACATTTTAAGTAAAAGCTCATTTTTCATATTTTGTTTAAAATAAAACTGCCAATGTCCTTAACTCGAGTATTCCGAAGTGTTAGACAGAACAATTACGGCTTTGTTAATTTTTTGGTATCGAAAAACATTTCCTATATGAAGTATCATCAAGATCTGTGATCCGAATCCTGTAGTCACTCCTGGTTTGTTGATTATACAGCTAGTCTCAAAGTTTATATATATATATTCAGAAGTATATGATTTTTTGTTTTATATGATTATAAAACAAAAAATCATATTATTTACAACTTTTTTTAGATATAAATAAATGTCTTTTTAAAATAAAATAGATAAAAAAAAAATTATTACAAATTTTTTCTTAAATATTCATAAAAATACATTTAGATAAGTAATTAAGTTATCAAAGAACTTATCTAAAAAAAATAAGAAAAAAACATAGACATACACAATTTCAAATATGTAACTGTATTTTTACTCTATTTTATTTCGAACACATAAAATAGTATTTCTTGTGAATAAATATAATAATATGGTTTAGGAACTTTTGTAAATGTTTTGAAATTCATTCATTAAAAAAAAAATCATAAATATCATAAATATCTAATTTTAAATTGAAAAGTACATTTTTATAAATTATATGAATGGACATCTGCGGAACGACGTTACGAAATTTCGGGGCAATGTTAAGGCCATTACAGATAAAAGAAAAAAGTTACAGAAAGGTGAGCAGTGATAATAATATTAAGAATAAATCTACATAAACGTGTAATACATAAAGACCGGTTACAAAATATAATTATATACTCATAATGGTACTGTTTTTCCGCGTACTGTAATATTCCCTCCTATTTCCTTTAATGTCCCTTACTTATATATATATATATATATACATTTAAGTTTATATAATAAATAAACTTACTTTTTTGATATAATTTTTTTTAAGTTATGTACTTTTTCATCATTCTATCTACTATAATCTTCTATAAATTTTGAATAAAATAAATTTTAATATTTTTGTTTCTCAAGTCGTCTCTGTTTTAACGTAATAAAACATAAAGTTAAAATCTTATTGACTTGTTTATACTTAGGGACGAGTATATGCCATGTATATATCTATACACAAATAAAAGCTTTACTTTCAAATTGAAATTATTAATTAATCGATTAATTTTTTCAGCTCTTTAGCTCGCGAGATATGTATTTAATGTTAATAATAGTTAACTTCAAGCAATTAATAAAAAATTTCATTATTACTAATAATAAATAATTAAAGTTACAAGATACATAATTATCAAAAATTGACAGCGTTTTTTAAGTCCTAAATCCGCGACTATAAATATTCAAAAAAAACTTTAAATATCATTTTAATATACTTGAAATATCCAATAAATCTGATGCATTGCGCTTTAATACTTAGATTATGCTATTTTCGAAGTTCTAAATGAATCATATTATTTTTAGAATGTAGTATTATTATAATTATTGCGGGTGTAGTTAAAAAATCCAAAAGTAATTTTTCAAAATGTAAATTAATAGAAAGTAAATATACCGAAAATCAGAAAATTCAAATAAAATTATTGCGAA
>JAPYZB010001111.1:0-16464 GCA_030522745.1 Eupelmus kiefferi | reverse complement strand
AAATAAATTAAAAAGAAAACGCTACTTTAAAATATGCCAAGACCAACTATTTTACCATAAGTAATTGTTTCTACTAATTCAGTATATCTAATACCCGCTCTACAAAAAGCATAATCAATATCGCTCAAGCCATGAACTTATTTTTCACAGGCATGAGATTCGCCCTACTACAGACGAAGGTCGGCGTAATAACCTTCTTAAGACAATACCAGGTCGAGGTTTGCAACAAAACGGACCAGCCAATAAAATTCAGCAGGCGCAGTCTTGTCACAGCTTCGGAAAACGGCGTCTGGCTGAAAATCTCAAAACTGTCCGAGTGACAGGGAAATCAGCGATGACTCAGTAGTAGCCGAGCGCTGTACTTAAAATTCATATATATTTATATGTACAACTCGACGGACACGATTCTCTACTTAAACCACTTGAAAGCTTATCTATACATACGTGAACATACGCTAGGCGTATGAAAATTTTGTACTCTACGATATTTCGCAAGATTTTTTCTTACGAACTTAAGCTGTAATTTTAAGACTGTTTTATAAGAACTATATTTTTTTGAAATATATATATTTTATTCTACACGATAAAAGCGTCCTTCAATCCAGTATACAAACCCCATAACGCATTCGTTCCACGATCTTATCAACCCTTAAAAATCGGTCACGCGAACCCCCTTAATTCTCCAAAAACTTTCCCTCCACAACCATCCCACAATTCAAACCTTACTCCGCGCGCAGACCGGCATCAATGCGCATGCGCGTGACCTTCGTCTGCTCCGAGTTATCACCGCGTCGTCTGCTCTTGCAGCGCGGCGCGATGTGTTTTCGCCGAAAAAATCTATACTCAAACAAGTACGCGCGCGCGCGTGAGCTATAGTTTTAGCGCATGCTCGGAACCGATCACAGGAATAGAAGAAAAAAAAAATGCGCGCCCGCGACCGCGTGAACGGAACTGCCTGCAGCGCGACGGGCCAGTCCGCGTAGCCGTCATGTGATAGATACCGCGCCGATGTCCTTTTAGACGAGCTGCGAGCTGCGCGCTCGACGATTTCTCCTCGCTGTCTGCTGCTGCAGCCTCCTGAGGGTGAGTTTTTTGGTCTTTGAAGGGAGGCTGGTGAGGGTTTGATGGGGTGTTGGTGAGTGGTTTTTTGAGGGATGTTTGATCGGAGGCTGGATGGTTCTTTGTTGAAGAGTTATTCAGTTGTTTTTGTTGGTGGATGAGGAGAGTTGGTTCATTGTCGAGGGGGGATGGTTGGTTTGGTTGACGGGTGGTTGATTGTTAATGGGGCTGTGATTCCGAATGACTTTTGTGAGAGAAAGTTAAAGTAATAGTAAATGAAAAGCATCGATGCAGTACTCGTCAAGTAAATACTGTATATGAGTAGATTCAGATTTGTTCTCAAAAATTGCTAAAGTTGTAAGGTAATCTTTCTGCTTAGTTGCAGGTTTTTCACCATGTCAGTTAAAGAAACAATTGCCAATTTCGAGCATCCAGTGGTTATGGCCTTTGGCAATCCACTTTTGGATGTTATCTTAACAAATGACGAGAACAATCTTTTATCAAAGTACAATCTCAAGATGGATGGGGAAATCGAATTGGAAGAAAAGGAAATGGAGCAGTTGTTTGCTGACTTGCCAGACGAGTAAGTTAAATACTTTCTGAAACTATTATAAGTAGTTTATTATTGTATTGTTCATGTTATATATTACAACTGATCAAACTGATAGCAAAAAAAATTAATTAATTAAAACAAAACTGAAATCACTTGTTTTATACTTTTAATGCAGCATGAGTTATCACTGACTCATGAATTTCTGGTCCCCTGTATTTCGTAAGTCCTGCAGTGACATTTAAACTTTTAATTGTTATTTTTTATTGTTAAAATAATTCAATCTTATTAAGCCTTTTTAAAATAATTCTCTTATTTGTGTGCTTTTTTACTACTTTTGTCATTTACGTATAAAATCACCTATCAAAGCTACAACAAAGCTTAAATATTTTTAACACTTACTAGTAATTCCAATTTTATCTTTGATTATTCATAAATTTATTTTAACTTTTCAAAGTGTGATTCTATGTTTTTATATACAAATAATTTTTATAAAAAATTTAATTTTTTTCAAAGTATAATATCTGATGCTATTTATCTAAATATTTTCTAATTACACTTGATTTTTGACAGCATGTTTAAAACAGTATTCAATAATCTGTAAAAAGTTTTAATTTTTTATAATAAAAATTTACAGATCTAAAAGAAAAACTAGTGCAGGAGGATGTGCTCAAAATTCAATGAGGATCTTGCAGAAGTTATGTGGTAATAAAAATGGTCCTAAAATGTGTATATATTATGGTGGCCTAGGCAAAGACAGCAGGGGAGAAATATTAAAAGAATTAGTACAATCAGCAAATGTTGATGCAAGGTAAATTGAGATCTCTGCTTTTAAAAAATAAAAATTTTTCAAATAATTATGATTTGATTTCTTTAAAGGTATGCTGTACATTCAACACTTCCAACTGGAGTGTGTGTTTCAATTATAAATGATGCATACAGAAGTTTAGCAGCAAATTTAGGAGCTGCTAGTATTTATACATTGGAGGACCTGAAACGTACAGAGTTACCTTTAGATTCAGTAAGAATTATTTATATTGAAGGATTCTTTGTTACGCACAGTTTGGATGTCGCTAAGGAAGTGGTAAAAAGAGCACAAGGAAAAAATATTGTTATAGCATTTAATCTTAGTGGAACTTATATTTTTGAGGTAATTATAAATCTACTTATTATTTATTATTGAATTATATTTTGAAAATATTTAATGAATTATTTTCAGGATCACCATGCAGCCTTATGCGAAATGGTTGGCCTGGCCAAAATTGTCTTTGGCAATGTAAGGGAAATGATAGCCCTGGCTAATTCGTTAAGTCTTAAATTTGAGAATCCAACCGATATTCCTTTTCTTCTAAATAATTTGAAAGGAGTAACAGTTAATGCATCCAATTCATCAAGTAGTGATTGGTTACTTGGAGATGGCATATTTGTCATGACTCAAGGTGATTCAGATCCTGCAATTGTAGTTTGGGGTCAAGGTCATTCAGCCCAAGTGACACCAGCCAAACCTAGTTCACCTGTTGTTGATACAACTGGAGCAGGCGATTCTCTAGTTTCTGGTTTCTTGGCTGGCTTGCTAACTGGTCAAGATCCCAAGACATGTTTAGAATGGGGCTGCAAAGTAGCTTCAGAAGTAGTAACACAATTAGGTGTAACTTTGCCAGAAGATCTTCCAGAAGATTTTTTGTAACAAAGCGCCTATTTTACTGGCACCTCCTTTTTGCAATTTTAATGAATTAATTTCTGTTTTGACAAATCTGCTTTTGTCCTCAAAATTTTTAGAAACCTATTGGTTTTTTTATAATTAGAAAGATTTTTTGTTTTAAACTAGAATAAGATTTAAATACATGTGATTAAATAATAATTTAGAAAGAGATATAATTATTTTTAGGAAATTGAGGTACAATTGCCAATTTGTTAAAAAATAGATGAAAATTGCAAAATTAGGTTGGTAAAAGAGGGCAATCTAATACAGTTAAAACACGAGACAAAAATTAAGATAATGATCTCAAAAATATCCTGTTTTTTAAGGGTAGGTTTGACTATACTAGCAAAAATTCTATTCATTATTAGAAGTAAATTAAAATCGCAAATTGTACTTATTAATTTTTTTTAAAGAAATTTAAATTATTATATATTTTTTAAACATTAATTAATTCCTGAAAAATTTGAATAATTATTTCAATTTGATCCACCCTTAAAAGTTCAGGTGATACAGTACAAACCAAAGATTCGATAATATATTGAAATGTGTTATTTTATTTGAATTTTATTTTATTTTATAAAGATTTAAACTAAAAAAATGTTGAATATCCATACATTAGTTTAAACCGATTTTATGTAGTCATTATAATTGTTAATTCATAACGTTTTTAATTGATGAATTAGAAATCTAGTCATGCAATACTTAAAAATAATTACATAGTAAACTATATATGTATATTTTGAAATATTTTTCTACATTCTTATTTGGTGTAGATTGGAATCATTGTTTTCTTCTAAGTAGTTTTAAGATTATGCAAAGAGACGCCGAATGTCCACTATAATTGACCAATGTTGTCATTTTAATAGAATAATGATAATTATTTGAAAGTGAATGTAAACTGTTATGGATCTAGATTACGGCTGCCTTGATAAATATTACCTGAATGACGTATAGATAGATATTTATTGCTCTATATTTTTTCTGCATAGTAAATATATATTGTTTATTATTAGTAATTTACATGTGACATAGATAGGTAATAATCGCCGAATCAAAATATGTATTGGCAAAAGTTATGTAACAAAATCTATTGTTTTCCAAAAAATAAAGTTATATTTATTATAATCTTAATTTGTAATCTTTTATTTTTTTAAAAATAGTTAACGAGAGGATGCGCGCGATAACGCGGTCAAATGGATATTTTGATAAAATAGAAATTTAGTCTTTCGTAGCCATCGACAATTTCCGTATTTAATCAAATTTTATTATTGATATTTTAATATTCTAATTTTTAACGGCGTCTACTGGCTAAATAAAAGTTATTTCATTTTTTGGCAATTTTTAATTTTTTTATTTTTATTTTCAATTCTAGGCTTATTTTATTATTTAGTTTTATTTATAACCGTTTCTGATTTAAAGAAATTTTTTGTAACTGTTGCCGAAAAAACACACGCAGTTACTTTTTCATTAAAAATATTAATTCGCAAGGAATACTCGTAAAAAGTTAAAACTTAAATTTTGAAGTATTATAAATTTTAAAAGTTTTATATACAAGTGGGTGATAGAAATATCAAGATTTTTTAAATTATGGCGGGTAACATTGCACGCTATAGGCGGGGTAAACTTTTACGTGCATTTTAAATGGAATAAAAAATATATAATTAACTTAAATATAAGATATATAAATTGGGTTTTATAGAAAATATATATATTTTTTAATGGTAATTGTGATTAAAAAAAAAATGCTATATAAACATTCAAAAAGCAAAAGTGAGCAATATTGGAATTATTGGAATTTGAGAAATCAAAAATTCTGAGAATTTGAGAAAGTTCTTATGAAGATAGAAATATATACTTAAAGTGATATGGTAAAATGTTCACACTAGCGCCAAGATCAATATTAAATTTTCATAAGGTGATAAAAATTGGAACTATAATGGATTATATCAATTATATGTATATGGAATGAAAAAATTTACTTGTTTTTCTTTTCATTGATACTTCTTGACAAGGATATTTTTATTAAAATAATTTTCCAAAAACTATTATTTGTTTAAAATTTTCCGCAATAATCTTTAATACACGCAATTTTTTCTAAATTTATTTCTTCAATACACATATTTGATCTACTGAAAATAGTTCCAAGTTTCACCACCTTATGACAATTTAGCATTGGCTTTGGCGCTAGTATCGGCCTTGCTAGGTCATAAATATTTCGATTTATCGATATAAACTAAGAACGCTTCGCACTTCATTGTGTTTTGGCTGTCACTTTAAAGAGCAAAGTGCATTGAAGTATCGTACAAGACAGAATAATAACATTGTGACGACGGGCTTTGAGTTTTATTTTCAAAGTAATAAAACATAATCTTCAAAATGTCTATGGTAAGGTGAACAATATTTAAGTAAACTTTTATTAAGCAAATTTTTCTTTGCTAACCAGATAAAAGTTGTATTGGAGGTTAAGATTTGACAACAAAATGTTCATTAATTAATCAACTTATTCTGAATAATCATTGTTATATGTGTATAAAAATTTCTTTTAAGCATCATTTTTATAAAATGCATAAGTTATTCAATGCTAAATACAACAAAAGCAAAGATAAAGGTTTTGTTTGATTCACATAAGTTTAATAGAACCTTATACACATAATTATTAAAAAGTTCTACGTAGATTGTACTAATTATTTAATTTACTTTCTTTTTGATTATCAGAGACCAGACGATCACAGGCGAAAATGGAACAGGGAGGAGTACGAAAAAATGGCCTTGCAGCGATTGCAAGAGGAGATTATGGAGGAAGAACTTGGAATTCCAAAACAACCAGCGGTAAAAAGGGAACTATTAAAGCAGAGAGATTACAAAGTAGATCTTGAGTCAAAACTTGGCAAAAGTGTTGTGATCAATAAGAACACACCATCATCTCAGAGTGGAGGGTAACATTTTTGATAGATATTTACTTCAAATTTTATTCTTTGTTATATTAAAAACTTATTTTGTTGTTTCAGGTATTATTGTAATGTTTGTGATTGTGTTGTGAAAGATTCTATAAATTTCTTAGACCATATCAATGGAACCAAACGTACGTATAATATGTGAAATGTTATTAAATTTAGAAGAAAAAAATTATCTATTATTTATTATCCTACTTTTAGATCAACGTAACTTGGGAATGTCAATGAAAATTGAAAGATCAACATTGGATCAAGTAAAAGCTAGGTTTGCTCATAATAAAAAGAAACTGGAAGAAAAGAAAAAAGATTATGACTTAGAACAACGTGTAAAAGAATTAAAAGAAGAGGTAAGAATTTATCGATTTTTAACAAAAACAATTTTATAAATTATTAATTTTTGCTCTAATATAATTAAATTATGAAATTTTTTATATTTTTATAGGAAGAAAAAATGAAAGAATATAGGAAAGAAAAAAGGAAAGATAGGAAAAGGAAAATTGATGAAACAAAAGATGACGATGATGATGGACCTGTTGATGAAATGGCAGCAGTAATGGGTTTTTCAGGCTTTGGTTCATCAAAGAAAAAATAAAATTATTTTTTAAATAATCTAATTATATTAGAATTATAAGTTTTATTAATAAAATATAAAATATAAGAACATTTTACGTAATAACGTGATCTCTTAATATTTAATGTTGTTCATGTTTTTAATCTTAAAATTATTGGTAACTATAATTTAAAAATTCTGATTTAAAAACTGGTTACGTAATTTTGATTACGTACTTATTAAAATAGAAAAATAAAATTAAATAAAAAGTGTATAAAAATTTCACTTTCTTAATCCTAAATTTTGGAAACTAATTTAACAATTATCGCACTATTCATTTTCTTCTAAGGTAATTAAAATCTGATTGACCGATTCCTGTACATCAGTTGTAACTTGCTCAAAACTTTTATCTGATGCTTTAAAAAATGACTTCAGGGAATCGTTTGGTGGAATAACTTTGTCAAAATCATGTTTCAATTGTTGATCAATTTTATCAGAATAATAATTTCTAAATGGAATTGGTTTTAAGTCCATTTTTGAATATGCTTTATCATATTCAGAACAGTAATTTGAAAGAAGTATATTTGAAGGTAATGACTTACATTTTTCATCATCTTTAGGAGTTAATGGTAATGATACACAAAAATTTGGAGAAAATAATTTTTCTACATTAATTTCCATATCTTGATTAAAATTTTTTTCAAACATTTGATTTAGATATCGTATTTGATTAATTGAATTATTTCCTTGAAATTCTGCAACAAAATTAAACTATTTATCAATTATATAATACCTTTACTACTTGATTTTGTGAAAATAGATAACTATTGCTACAAATTTGATATATTAAAATTTTAATTAATTCCAAAAATAAAAAACTAAAATAACTTATTATTAAGAAAAAACATGTGAAAAAATATTTTATTAATATAAGTTAAAAAAAAATCCAAGTAGTGTGCATAATAAATTTACCTGAGTTTGACATTTCATCATTAGGCACTGTTTTGTCAGATACACGAAGTGAGAAGTCTGTTAAAGAAGTTAATGGAGACATAACTGAATCATTGTAATTAACTTGCATTGAAGATAACTGATCTGTTACTTCAGTTGTAGAAGTAATTGCTTCTTGTTGGCATATCAAAAGATTTTTAGGCTTCAGAGGAGTTACATTTTCAATTAAATTATGAACAAATTCTGTCAGAGGTAAATCTTCATTAGATTGGCTAATCTCTACTGAATTATGTAAATCATTTGTATCACTATTTGCTTCAGTATTTTCCAACATAAATTTATCTTTCGAATTCCTTAACTCTGGATTATTTAAAGGAATATCTTGCTTTGTTGAGTAATCATCACTATGATGTATTTCTGCTAAAGTTTCAAAAACTATTTTTTTTCTTGCTTCACTATTTTTAAAACTTTTAGTTGGTGTAACTTCACCATGAACAATTTCATTGTTATTTAAGTTTAAGTTATCAGCAATGATCTCACATGAATCAAGTACATTAAGCCCAGAAAGTGTAGCATCACTGTCATTTTGCAATGCTCTAAAATTTTCTTCAGATGGACTATTGATATATTTATCCTGTAATTCATTAACTTTATTGTTCACAATTATTGGTGATGTATTGTGTTGACTAGTTCTTATATCTTCTGGCTGGTAAGGTATCGATCTTACCTTTTGTGAAAATGGATTGATAAGTTGAGAAAGTTTATCAAAATCTGATATTGTTTTAGATGCATTAGATGGCGAGGTAGATGTAGAACTAATTTTTGACTGAGTGACATAATTGTTTGTATTAATTGATGGTATAATCGTATGAAGTCCAGTAACATTTTTTGATTTTCTTGAATTCAATAAAGTAATACTACAATATGGTGAAGTTGATGTTGCATTTTCATTAAACGAAACTTCAGGTGTTTCGGGTATCACTGTACTACTTTCATTTACTAAATTTGTTGGACTTTCAAAATTTTCTCTCTTGCGTTTCATGCTCCTCCCACTTGATCCACCATTACTTGCAGGTAAAATACCAATACCTGACATTTGAGAAGCATTTAAATTTAAATTGTTGACTGGATTTGGAACTACAGAATTTGGAATTAATCCCTTCAAGTTTTTGATATTGTCTCGTAGTTTTAAGGCCTGAGCATTTGGCGATGAAAAGGCATATGGGCATTCCACTGTTTTATCTTTTTCCATTTTGATTTCTTTTTTAATTCTTGATCTTGTTGGTGTTCTTCGATGTTTCGTAAATTCTTTTTTCACTTTTGGACTAAGCCCATTCCTGTTAAAACAAAATACAATTGTTTAAAAATATTAATTTAGACAATATTTCAAATGCATTTTCCTTTACTATTCATTAACTTTAAGAATACGTTTTGCAAAATAAAGAGTTTAAAATTTGTCAACTCCCATAAATAAAAAATGTATTACTCTAAAATTAAAAATATACCACAATCACTCTCAAACCTGCAATCGAACAAAAATCTACGCGTTCCCTCAGTAAATCCGAACAAAACTGACAAAAGTCGTTAAACAGAAATTCAAACTGTACAAGCTCGAACGCGCGCGCACCGCAACGACGCGCGGTAAGAAGCGATCGGTACAAATCTCTGCCGACACCAAATATATAGCTCGCTGAATACAGAAACCAGGTAAATGAACTTGCCCCAGAACTTAGCAAATCATAAACTCAACGCATTATCAACCTCTCGCCCCTCGCAAAATCAACCCTCAAACTAATCTCTCCAAACAACTCCCTAAACCAAACAAAAAACCCCAATCTCGCCCACCTCGGCACCTCGCCCATGACACTATCCAGTCCGCAGCTCTTCCAGGCCTTGCCTCTGATCTGCCTCTCGGTCAAAAACGGAAAAGCCACCCTGAGCACCGCCATCTGCCTCTCAATCCTCTTGGCCCAGCGCGTCTCCTGGCCACTACCCGCCGGCGAGCTGGCCTGGCAATACAACACCCTCGTCCGCCACTTGTCGAGCACGTCCAGGTTCTTGCTGTCATCCTCGAGGCGGAAGCTCGCCGAGGGCAGCGGCGACACCACCTCCTGCTTTATCTCGGCCTCGACGTCCATGGCGCGCGGCGTAAGTATATATACGCGATGAATCGGCGAGAGGGCACTGATTTTAGGGTGTTGTGTTTTTTTGTTGCGCGATATATTTTTACGCGCGGATTCGGGTGCTGCAGAGCGTGCGAGCGCCGACAGGATTGTGAGCGCGGCCGCGCGGCTTTTGTTTTTGTGGATGCGATAATAATAAGAGAGAGAGAGAGAGGATTAGCTTACCTTTGATGTGAGCGTCGTCTGCGCGCGGTGTGTCTGCATGTGTGGTTTTCGGGTTTGCATATGTAGGTAGAGCGAGTTTCGCAGGAGTTCCGGGAATTCGAGGGTCGATGGATTCGGAAAAGGTGATGTGTGTTTATTGGGTGCTGTGATATAATTTGGTGTTGGGGGAAGTGCGCTGTTTGTGATATTTGAGTTTGCAATTTTTTGCAAACGGATTCAATTTCGTTCATTGGAGAATGAAAGTTGGAAAAGTACGTTTTGAAATAGATTTAGGTAAGTTTTTTTTCATTCTTCGAGCTTGCTCACCGGTATTTATACTTTATGTATATGATTTTGTAAATTTTATTATACGATTAAACTGCGGTCTTTTAATGAGTACTTACATATTTATACTATACTGTTGCTGAAAAAATAAGATATCTTATGTTTTAATAGACGTTAGCAAATACTAGTAATGCAGTTTCACTTTTATAACAGAAGTAACTGAATGCGAGCTTCTTGCCAATGGCCTGATGCGCTTTCAGCATTCTGTTATCGAATAGTAAGGGTAACTGATAGAACAGCCATTTTTTTCTTCCTGTTACTAGTTACACCCCGAAGGGTATGTATGCCCACAACCTGGCCGGAGCTTAGAACAGCCCTATGTATAAGAACGTTCGTTTTCGAATATTTTAAACTAAAGTATGAAAACGAATGTTTTGAAACTGCAAATAAAAATTTTCCGTTCACAATGAAAGCTTTATTTATATCAAAAGCCTTTCAACTAAATACTTATAATAATAAATAATGTGCATTTGTATTTATAGACATAAAAATCTATTTAAAAAAATTGACTGTGACACTGATGTCATTAATGAAACGTCACTATCGATGCATTAGGCGTAACTTTAAATCTTTATAAATAAAATTATTTAACTTACTATCGTACAATTATCTATCACATTAAAATTTTCAGTATCCAACAATAAAATTTTGCATCAGAAATGCTCATTAAAATCATCCATTAAAAAATGTCACACATCGTCATAACAAATCAATAAAAAAGAATTTTGCTGGAGTATAATACAGTCGAGGCATACTCTCACCACATATATAGATTTCCTTTTAAAAAAAAAAAATTAAAAAAAATTTTTACTTTCAAAATACCTCCACACTTGCAGAATATATACCTTCTCTCGCCTATCGCTTGAACTTTGCATTTAATCCGAGCTATAGGTACGTATCTCCGCGCGCTTGAACAATATAAATGACTATATTTTTTTTCTCTCTCGGCGCCAGCGCGCGGAAAGCGCGTAAGTATATCGCATTTTCTCGATCTCGCGCGCGTACGCAGCTGAGCGCGAGAAAAAGAGGCGGCATTCGAAATGAAATCGTCTTCTAATCGACTCAACGAAAGTGCTAGGTGCAGTGCGGCTAGTATACAATCACACGGAGTGCTTTGTTGCGATTAAAGAATGCTTCTCTTCTCAGGTAATCGGATATCGTTTAAATTGTCCTAAGAAAATAAAGGTTAAATTATTTTAAAGGGATTTTAAGCAAACTTTAATACTGTTCTAAAATTGATAGAATGTATTAGATTTTATACACTTGATATTGCAATAAAAATGCTGCAAAAAAGCAAGCGTGAAAGTAATAAAACATTAACGGCGATAACGATGGACTATTGCTAATCGAGCATTATAGGTTCACACCATAGAATTTATTTTTTATTCGAAATTCCGTCTAAACAAATTTCAAGTTCACGGTGATTTACCTGATCAAAGAAAGGTAGTTCTTTCGTTGGATTACTATGTAATTTATCCACGAGAAAAAGTTCTTTCAATATAAAAATTTAATGAAATACCATTCAGGACTGTTTACAAACTGGTATATGATAAAAATGTGCAGCGAAAACGAAAGCGGATGGATGTAAGTAAGAGCGTTTCTTTAAAGACGCACAGCCTTCACCGGAAGATCGAGTTTTGTTCTGTGGAAATGGATTATTGATGTTTTATTATCTCTTTTAAGGTTGTTATAGAAGTGTAGCTACTGTAGCTTATGATTTAGTTTCCTTATAATTTGCAACGTAAACAGATATATTCTTTCTATCAAAAAATTTTACATAAGTATGAAGAATTTTAAAATAATGCCGATCTTTTTTGGTCGAAAAAATATCCCAAAATTTTTAGGGAATATTATACAGATTATATATGTTGATTTTGTGCAAAAAATATTGGTTTTTGGTCTTTTTGAATACAGAAGCTCCTTAAATTGCCTATTGTCAGTTGCACTGAGAGAAATTGTCACCGTTGATTTTACTATATAGCATATAGTAAAATCGAATATGTTTGTTGGTATTATATTATTTAGTACAGAGTACAAACTTATTGTAACATGAACTATACACATTTAGTTTATGAAACTATTCATAATAGTTAATAAAGTATTGTTAGATACAACATATTTTATTGTTAACCGAAATATAAAAAAGTCTTCATATTTTACTATATGCTAATAAATATATGTTTTAACTATATAATATATTATAATAAAATATATTTATATTCAAGTATATCATAATTTGTATAGTAAAATTTACTATAAATGTATGTTTGTAGCAGTTTTCCTCTATATTATATAGTAACATTATGGTAAAATCTACTATATTTTTTTCTCAGTGTTTCCACACAAATTCATTTCCATAAGTATTAAAATTTAACTGTAAATTTTGTTGTATTTGCCCACGGTACACATAATCTTTTTTGTAATAAATGTAAGGAAAACGTAAACAAATGTAGCTGTATTTCGACATGGAAAACATGAGCCAACTTATAGAACGTACAAAAATATAATATAGTAGAAAAGAGATAGAATAGACAGAATAGATAGAGTAGGATAGAATAAGAAGTCAGAAAACTGCTTAGATGGCATGGAATTGCCCTTATACGCTATATATAGAATTATCCACTTATACGTCGGAGTATTTGACGTTAAATCGCCAGTTTACTGACTTCCAGTTTTGATTGAATATAACCATTATTAAAATATTCATGTATGAGCCTATACAGTAGGCCTATCCGGTTACGGCGTTATTAGATCTCAATAATTGATGATGACTCAATAATTGATAATATGACTATACTTTATCAGTTAAATAATCAAGAAAAAGTAATCGCCGGAAAACTAGTGAAATTTTTCATACATAATAACCAAAAAATTTATGATTGCTTAATTTTTCAAAAACTCACGTTAGAGGCTTAGACACCAAACGGGAAATAACTACTCCGGGTCTTTTTTTTCTTATATTTAAAAAATAAATAAGAAACCTATATCACAGAATTTAATCTTTGTAATTTGCAAAATGACCGTTTTTTTGAAACATACCCATATCAGTTTCACTAAAAATTACTTTTTTATCAATACCTCTCTTCTGAAAAAAAAAGATACTCTTAAATCGAGAATTTTTAATCGATTTTAATCTGGTTTGCACGCAAAAATAATACCAGTTAATACTTCTTAATGTTTTCGAAACTTTTTTCGGATACTTTTTTTATGAAGGCTCGAGAGCAATAAACTTAAAACATCAAAAATTCATTTCGCTCCAAATTTAAACCAGATTACCACATCGTAATTCAAATCAAAAACCTCGTACAGTTTTATAACCCGGCGCAACAAAACGTCTGAAAACTGGAAAGCTCCGCATAAGCTAATTAAAACTCTTACTTTTAAAAAAATGCTAATAAGGCTATAAAAAGCCGCATATACCCGCCGACTCCGGCGCACGCGCGGTTTCACTCGGCCGAGCCAATTTCCGGTTATACGAACGCACCTTCAAAATCTCGATCCGAAGCTCGGCAGCTCGCAATCGCCTTTATAACCACAGCTCAATCCCGGAATGTAGCTTAATATCCCTTTTGAGCTTCCTTTTGCGCTTCTTTCTTTATTTTGCACCGCTGAATTTCTCGGCACACATTTTCCACGAAATTGAAGCAGAAGAGCGCGCTGTGCCTTTTTTCCGCCATCGCGGCGCGTGCGCAGTATTTAACGGCCTGCTCGCTTTACTTTCCTCGATCGTTGACACAGTTCTCGCTGAAATTAGCCGCGCGGAGTGCACTGATAAATTGGCACTTCGCTGAGTTTATGGACAATAATTACGCGCGTCATCTTGGGATTGGAATATCTTTGAGATTGATGAGAAGACTTTTTTGGATTCCTTATAGTGGTTTCTTCAGCGGTCGGCTGAATATTTGTGCGGCAGATCGGCTCAATGATTTTTGATAGTGATGAAAAAATTCACTGTGCTTGTGAGGCGTATTATTATAAGGCTGGATTTACATTGCATGCATGCAAGCGCATTTTAAAATAAAATCAAGACGACGTTAATTACAATGTTTGTTTGATATATGTTTAATTCTGATGCTTAAATTGCTACTCAGCTTCGCTCGTTCTACTGGCACAGACTTCACTACAATTAAGCTGCAATTATGACTTTTCATAATTTTACTTCGCGATGAAAGACTTCAGACATAAAAGTATTGAATTTTCTACCCGGGCTCGCTTTGTGCACTTGTAACAATTACAATTTTAGATTCTATCTCGCCGTTAGATGTAATATTAAGTCAAAGAAAAATATCACTTTTTAAGCTTTACACGCTTCGTTAATTCCAAACTCTTCATACGCTCAAAGCTATATACTCTCATCCCTAATACCCCACTTCCATTGTCTCTATCAAATCGCCCCAAGTATAAAAAAAATCTCGACCAATCGACCGCAGCACGCGCGCAAAAACGAATCGCTCTTTGTATACATCGATTTCACTATCAGCTCCATATAGTGGCGCTTCCACGTCTCAATCACCGCCAGACCCGTCCCACTTTCTCTGTCTTTATTTCAATTAAATGCAGCTCCGCGCGTTCATTTGCAGTTTCCTCTCCGGCGGCTCGCGCGATTTGCATACGAGCGCTTTAATTTGGATCAAGATTATTCCGATCGATGCGCACGGGGAGATTAGAGCCGCCCGCTGAGACGCTGTTTTGTTGCGTTAATTGATATTTACATTGTTTCGTGGAGATTTTTACGTGAGTCCGGAATTATGCAAAGCCTGAGAGGTGTAATGTTGTGCGTAATTGATTTAAGCGTAAAAGATGATGTTGCGCGCTTCGTGACGGCGATTAGGTTTATAAGCGGCAGGAGATTAAATTGCGGATTGATGGTGTTAGTGGTTTAATAGGGCGGGTGATTTGGTTTGCGGATAAATTACGATTTTTGGGAGAAAAATTGCAGTTTTTGAAAGTTTTGTGAGGTAAATTTAACAGAAAGTTTGAAAGGTTTTTTTTTATTAAGTATGTTATTGCAAGTGACACAGAGTAACTAAGATAAGGTTTTTTTTTAAGTTTCTTGATCGTTCAGGAAGAAAGTTGTCAACTCATCAGAAACAGGAAAGTCGCTAATTGAAATAAAAAATTCTATTCTTTCGACTGGATTTAAATGAAAATTAAATTAAAAATTTACTTTAACAAGGTAATACCTACAGAATTAAAAATCATCCTTGATTCTCGCTCAAAGTAACTATCGTAATCACTTTCCATTTCGAGGGAGTCGCTACTGTAAAAAATCATGAAGCTATCCAGAGAGTGGCTATTGACAAGGCAATATGAAAAATCAAGAACTATATAGTACTTATATACAACAAATTTAAGGAATATTTTTAAAACAAATCATATATGCCGTTAAAGTATCCAAAATAAACTTTTTCAATTATATGACTAATCTGAGTTTGGAAATCTTGAAGGTACCAAAGATAAATTAATTTTTGCAGAATCTGATTAACCTGGCAGTGTACTAATATTTATAGTACAAAATTGAAATGCTTTTTTAAAATTCACTTTTTTTCTTTATTTTCATTCGGAATTGCTAATTATGAAAAACATTTAGGTACATATAGCATCAACGACAAAACCAATTTTCGAAAATCGCTTTTACTTATAATTAGGATGTATAATCGTACACGGATAGAAGCAGTTAGTTAATTAATGTTTCTTCGTACCCATATAACGATTTCCTAGTAACGCAAACACGAACTCAACAACTCCGATCACACATACCACAAAATTCAAAATCCCAACATTTCTATTCCTAATTCAAAAACCAAAACCAATTCCACCCATCACCTCTCCAATAACTTCCACACACCCCACAATCGATCACCACCACCAGCTTATCATCCCTTCACCAACACCACCTCCTCGATCCTGTATCCAGCTCTCTCCCAGCAAGACCACACGTACACGCAACACTAAGCCATCCCTCCCTCTCCCACGGCTCTCTTCCTCCACTCTGGCGCTCTCGTCCTTACATCTCTCTCTCTCCC
>JAPYZB010001110.1:0-15816 GCA_030522745.1 Eupelmus kiefferi | reverse complement strand
GAGAAAAGTTATTATATTATTCTTATTTAAGTAAAGATCTCGGTATTAAGTTCATGTTTAGTTATAGGCTGCAAGAAGAAACATTTGTTTAATAATATAAATGTTGCCTAATTAATTTATCATTTCATAAATTGAGTATCTTTCAATATTTTCATTAGACTCTTTTACATTACTACATTTACAATTACATTTAGAGTCTATGACAGCCTTCAAGTAGAATGAAATAATTCACAGCAATAACTTAAGCGTCCAATTTCAGCCGCATTAGAGAAGGCTTATCAGAAAAAACTAGAAGGTTAATGGGGCGCGGGAAAAATGTTTCCAGGTCAGCTGTTGCAGATTTAGGAAAAGTGGGAATTTTCCCCTCAAAAAGCTTTCCAGAACGACCATTTACTTGCGAGATGGCCAAAATCTATGTGTGCTTAATGTACTGCACGGCAAAGACGTTGATGGATAACCCCGATATTCATCAGTTACTAAAACGCAAAAATAAAAATAAAATCAAAGATAATTACGAAATAAAGAAAATAACAAATTTATAATGCTGATATTTAGAAACAAATGTAGTAATATCAATAAAAATTTAATTGATTAAATTATTATTTTTTTATAGATATCGATCCCCTTGGGCCAGTACCTCCAAAAGGTGCCGCAGGCCGGATTATTAACCAAAAAGCTGATAATGGGCTTCCAGAAGGTGGCTGATGTTTTATTGTGTCTACACTTCACTCTGGATCCGTATATCTACGTGCTGCTGAGGATGCCTCGGCCGCGATTTCCGCTCCTCAAGCCGCTATGCCGGATCTGCTGGCCAGCCAGAAGTCGAGCTAGTTCCTTTACAGGAACGACAGGTAATAATTTGTTCCGATTTTTTAATTCGACGTAATTATATATTAATTGGGGAAAAGGGAATTCTACCATTAAAATGTTTTTTATTTTAATGCTATCAATTCAGAGTCTAAATTTTTATTAGAATATTTGCATATATATTATATAATAATAAAACTGGCTCTAATAAAACTGGCTAAAATACCGAACTTATTCAATAAGATTATATATAATTTCGACATTCTGACAGATATTTCCTTCGATTAGTGTACGATCTTTATTAAAATGAAATGGAATAATTCTCGTTCGTTAGAAGGTTTGTAAGATTTATGGTAATATGATGAGATTTATGAGAAGGTTTATGAACTTTCAGAGGTTATTAGCCGTTTAAATTAAAATGATTAAAAAGTCCAATTACAAATAAATAGATTCGCTTCAAATCAAATCTTTCATCAAATAAATTAATTTAAGATCTAATTTGTACTGAGAAATGAGAAAATTTAATTTAAATCCAATGGATTCTTTTTTATCCTTGTAACATAATTATTTAAATAGTAATTTTCTTTAATTTAAGCAAATTTGATAAGAATCCTTCTAGCTGTAAAAGACAATGTTTATCAGTCAGTATAAACATAGTTTATGCAAAGCCTCTGTCTAATCCACAAAGTTCAATTGAAAGTTTACCCATAAATCTCGATTACCTACCAAATCTTCCCCTCTTGAATCGATTAAAACGATTCCGGAATCGTTCCCATCCGCCTACTGACTTTGACACACCCCTTACCCCAGCTTCCACCTAAATCCCCCGTACAAATATCGAATACCCAAACTCACAAAACTTTCCTCTCTAACCCACGCTCCTGCTGTGCGACGAATTTTTCGAAAATTTATATACCAAAATTCATCTAACTGTATTAAGAGAAACACACTGTTTCAAACTTAATAGTCATATATCCTAAAATTGACATAATAGTCACGTCTGGGTGAAATCTACCCCAACAGTTGTGCATCGCGATAAAAAATTATAAGAGACTAAAAGGAATAATCCTGTTAAATTACAAATCTTTTTTGAAACAACTGCATCGCTTTGACATATCCAAAAATTAATTTTACATGTACAAAATAATTAGGAAAACAAAAATGAACGCGTTGCTTAGGGTTGATCATACCAAATGTGACTATTATAAGGGTTAAAAAAACCCCATTACAACTACCCCCAACTACCACCTCTAAACTATCTTTACAAACATGAACACGCGTGACGCGCATAGGCGTCTCTGTCGCAGGTACCACCGAGCAGCAGGGCAGCAGCGGCGACCCACCAACCCCCATAACCGAGGCGCCCTCGACCCCAGTCAGCGAGGAGCACGACTCCCAGCTCGTCGCCGTCGCCGTCTGATGGACTAACCTCGACGGCCAACACTGGATACGGATAAAGTCTGAATAGTCGGCGGTGCTAGCGTATCCGTCGGTGATACCTATATAATTCTCGTCTCTCTCTCTATCTCTCCTCTCTATTTCTCTGTATGCGCGCTGTGTGTGTGTGTGTGTGTGTGTGTATGTGAAGACGGAGCTTAGCGGCGTTTTCCTACCACGAAGAGGAGGGCAGGATTTTTCGTTTGCTTTATATCCTTCTCTCCTTATCTGAAGGAGGCTCGTCGATGCTGCTTCTTTATTTCGGCTGCGGGGTTATGGAATCGGGGATTGGAATCTTGAGGCTGGCTTTTCCGCCGCGACCGCGTGGGTGGATGGTTGCTCTGGCGCGTGGTATTTGCGTTGGATGCTGCGTGTTTAAGAATGAGAGGGAGGATTCGTTGTTTTTTGGAATGATTCTAAAAGAGGAATGGGGCGCTGTGCAATTTCAAGTGTATTTCGGTTTTAATTTTCAACGTTCGCTTGACTTTTTTTTTTAATTTAGTTTTGAATTCGGTTTGGTTTAAGGGCATTGGTCGTCTTCGTCGATTGGGTGAGATATAATTTGTGTATATATTGTAATTAAGCATTAAATATCCATTTGGATGAGGTTTTCTGTCGTCATAATGTCCAGCTGGACATTTGATTAACGTTTTACTATTAATTGTAAATATTTTTACGAGATGCTCATTATGAATGGAAATCATTTTTTCACTCGAGACGACTGTAGGTATTGTACTTATGAAGGAGTAAGAAAGATTACTGATACTAATGCGAATGGGAACTTTTAAAATGTTAATGCGTGATATGAAATTTTGGATGAGAGAACTTATTTCGTGTACTTTTAAAATTTCTATTCGGTAATCAACGACTCAACGACAACCATTGTACGAAAGAGCATTTCTTAATTGAAAGTTCTACAGTTTTATGTTAAAGATCGATTGTTTAAAATGGATGAATAATTATTTTAATGGAAAGTGGATTACTATATGATTGTGGCATTTATTGCGCTGTACATTTCTATACCAAACGGTGTGATTAAACTAAGTTGCAATATTTTTATATCATGACAAATAAGAAATCAAATTTTAAAATATGCCTTATTTAATGTTTGGAGAAAAAATTAATTTCAATTTTATGTAGGTAAAATAATAAGTTTTGTAAATTTTTATATCGAGTTTGATGTATAAATAACGACCAAGATTCTAATATTGAATTTAAAGTAGTTTATATTTCATAAGAATTGAAACCTAAATTTAATCTTTTCTAATATTGCATATAGGTATAGCGTTAAAAATGTTGAAAATGTCGAGAAAAAGTTTTTAAAGAGTTTGTAAAAAGTTTTTCTTTTCTGCTACATCTATATGCTATTATTAAAGGCAAGTTAATGCATTCCATAAATACATTCATCACCGCTATTTATAAATTATAATTTTATGGTGTAACGAGCAAAGTGGAAGCCGTATCTTTTAAGAGTTAAATTGTATATACTATCGACATAAAATTCTATTTTTCGACAAGAGATTAAAAAAAAATACTAGCAATCTAAATTGATGCATTTTCGTAGACTGAAATTTATATTTTGAAACGAATGCAAAATTTACCATACCTAAATATTAAATTACATATTCCAAATTGTTGAAGTGTAACGTTGAAAAAAGGCAAGAAAAGAATTCTGATGATATGTGATTTTTGTATGAATTCGATACGGATATTTACGATGTGTATTTTTAAGTCAACTAGATTTTAAAGAAAGATAATCAAACTCATATTTTTTAAGAATATCGCACTAAGCTTTAAATTTAATTTTATGGCTCATGACAAATATAGTCAGCGTTTTAATATTAACCGAGAAAAATGTATTTTTACATACTTTAAATATCTTATGACGTTTTTACATTTTTTCTTTTACTTCATTTGTATTCGTTGAATTTAAACTTACGTGTAGTTATATTGTACTATCGTCAATAATGCGATATCATGTAATGACCAAAGTAATGAATAACTCTAAAATAGTAGACAAGTCATTATAAGACAAATGTATTGTACTAACACTTACTTGGTTACGGGAATATTTTTTAGTTTTGTTATCTTTTTTCATCTAAACGTAAAAACTATTTTTTTCAAGAAAATTTTTATAAAATCTTATCATTAATTTTACATAATTCGGTTAAAAAACTGTATAAGTTTTACCCTGATGAAATTTAAGCGTTTTTTCTAAGACAGTAATTTCAAATATGAGTTTCATAAATATAACTTAAACGAATGAAGATTGAATTTATGTATATTTCTAGTCAATAAAAAAGCATCCGTCGAAAACAGCAAAATTGATCGGAAACACTCACTAGAAAATATAGGTGTATTGTGAAAAAAAATCATATATAATAAACCAACATATTTTTCAAAACTTTGTGCCGATGGCTAAGAAAATAAAATATATTTACACATTATATACACTTTTAGAACCGTTTACAACCGATTTTTATTAAATAAAAAGTTATTACAAAAAAAAACAAATAAATAAAAAAATTAAAATAATGTATACAAGTATTCAAATAAAATATGATTTCATTAAATCCAAATATATTACTGATGATCTTCATTGTAGTCCAAATGTATTTTATTACAATAATAAAATAGATTTAATTTTCGTTTATTGTGATTTATATATAAATCGCCATTTGATTATTTACAACCAATGATTGCTAGATTTCCAAATCTATTCATTTATTATGTTCAATTAAAATTGAATTGATCATTACACGATAGAACTAATATTTTCACAATTACGTAGCGAATATCTAGAATAAGATATTTTACTCTGATCAATGTATGTTCTGCTTTAAATCAAGATGTACTATAAACTTCGACTGTTTAGATGTATTAAAAACTGATTTTCTTTACGTATAACGTATACAATAAAATTACGGAATAAAATAAAAAATTATCAAAACAAATGTGTGTTCTATTTGTTCTTTACCATGAAAAACATTTAAAAATATGACTGCCTTAAAAATTAAAGTAATACACTACTACATTACATTAACGTATTATAAGTACCTTAAAAGTTATTGTTATAACTGCCTTAAAAGTTAGTACGATATACTAACTTGATTCCTAATCCTTCCTTGACTACTATGATTCCTTACTTACCTATATAGATAAGGTAGAAATTGATGATTAAAACAAATACTATGTTTTGGACATATTTTTTTCATTCGGTTTAGGTAATAATTTTAAAAAAAGTTAAACAAATTTATATTTCTATTATTTAAATATAAAGATTTTGATCATACCTAATTACGTTTTTCAAATTCGTTTTAATTCTTTTTTTTTTAATAATGTAATAAAATTTATTTGTTAGAATTGGTTCCAGAATCGAGTCACAGAAATCGCTGGGCCAATTCGTATATGTAATTTAATTAGTGATTTGTCGAAAAATAAAAAAAATTTTTAACTTATTCTAATGTTAAATAATTAAATACTTATTAAATTTTTTATTTTAATTTGAAAACAAGTAAATTTTTAAAATTATTTATTTTTATTTAAAATTGAGTTATTTTTCTGAAATTTTTATTTTTATTCTAATTCTTTCCTTCAAGTTTTTTTTACTTACAGGATTTTTATTTACATTATAATTCATTTATGTTCATTTGATGTTTTCATGTAATGCTACTTACTGAGCAGCAACCTTACTGGATTTTTCGATACTTTAATGTTTTTTTTTTATAGTTGTAAATTATTGTTTCTTTCATTCGAAATATTTAGCCTTTTTTCTAAAAAAGTTCGGCACAATCGATAACATACATCTACTTTATCGAGAAACCGGGTAAACTCTTTATAAATTTAAAATTAATTGCTTTGTTCCAGTTTATCCCATTAAACCGTTCCCAATATCTGCTAAATCCGCTTTAACACACTAACACAATTCAAATCTAGCATCCAAAATCATTCTTTACCATCCAAAAAATCCGCTGCAACATATACAACAAATACATCGCAAGCACCTACTTCCCTTAAAAATTCGCGCCACCTCCAAACCCATATAAGCGAAGCACAAAATGGCCCCCCAACACTTTTCCACTCACTCGGTAACACATCTGCACATCTCTACCTTACCAGCCGAGAGGAGCAAAGCACGCGCGCGCGAGCTGCAGTAGCTTCCATGGAATCAGAGTAGGCGCACCACGCCGCGGGGACAGCGCGCACCAAGCGCAAGCGTTACAAATAATTTGGCGCATTTCGCAGTTGTTTTGATAGTACTTACAAATGGAGGCGGCCGCAGTGTTGTGTCTCGATATCCAGTCCTCGGCTGTATCGGACGCGGCGCAGTGATTCTTAATCTCCTGCGACTTGTTGTACTCGTCGAAACGCGAAGCTCGGCCCCGTCGCGAGTTTACATTCTCGAGATGCTCGAGCAAATGTGCAGAACGTGCCTGGCGACGAGCGGCGAGCTCGTCCCGATTTTCTCCAACGACTATTACGTGCATAACTTGCCCGACAAGCTCTTCAACACCATCAGGATTGAGGTTAGGAAAAGGACTTTTTCGCTTTTTATTACTTAAAATCTCGTGTTTTGGCTCTGGAATTGCTTGTTCCTGGGCTTTGGAGAATGCTGGAGGGCTTGCTGGGATGGGATTTTGTGTAGGTTTGGGTTTTGTGGACTTTCGATGGGTGTGTAGTGCTTGTGTGAAAGCTGTTGAATGTCGTGTAATTACTTGGTTTTTGATGCTTGAGAGGAGTTTTTGTACTTGAAGAGAATTGAATGATGCTCAATTTGAAAATTAAAAACATTATTATTTAGCAAAAGAATTTTATGGAATGATTTATATTAATTAGTATTAATTATATTAATTAGTTTGTCAAATTATCAGTATTATATTTTAATTATAAACTTTTATTAAAAAGTAATACAACTTTTAATTTTTCTAGGTTTTAAAACATGACGATCTACCGAAAATGATGTGCAAGAAATGTATATTTCTTGTAGATTCATTATACTGTTTTAAGGATCAGTGTGAAATGGCTGAAATAAAACTAAGGAAGACCTTGAACAGCGGAGTTAGTAATGAAGTTAATTCTTCGTTTACTAAATCTGGACAAATTAATAAGAACTATGATAAATATTTACTAGGTAGAGGTAAAACCAGTTAAGCAATTTAATTATTTTAGATGTAGTTAAAAAAGATCTATAAACTCATATTTTTTTATTAGTAGTATATGTTTAAATCTTAAATGCTTAAAAAATATGTTTTTTTTTTAGCTGGAGACCACTCTGAAGCAGGGACAACTAGTGAAGAAGAATATGACATAGAATATGTTTCCGAAGAAGCTAGATTAGAAGTGGAAAATGCTCGTAGACAAAGTCGTAATGCTAAAAAAAAAAGTAAAAGCAACACTGGAGTCAAAGTTAAATCAGTTGAAATTTTACCAACAGAGAGTAATGATACTATTTATAAAAATTTTACTGGAACTAACATTTACAAGTATGATGTCTCAGAAGCTGATGAGGTATGTACTATTTGAGGTTCAAATTTAAAGATCAAATTTCAATAAATTTTCATACTTTTTTTAGGAAGTAAATATTTCGGATAGCGATGAAAGATCTTCATCGTACGTATCTGATGTGAGAAAACCAATTTCAAGAAATTCTTTAAATAGAAAAAGTTTAGAATCAAGCTCAACTACCGAAAAAATTAATTTTTTCAAAAACATGAAACATGATAAGTTTCAAAATAATGCAGAGTCAATAAAGTTTGGATTCAAAAGAAAAGTAGAAAGTGATAATAGTTATAGTCAGTTAACAAAAGTACCAAAAAAAGTTATGTTTAAGGATAATAATTATGAAGCTAAAGATGTAAAGTTTATCGAATTAACAGGAAATGAAGATGATGCAACAAATAAATCTAAAAAACAAGAAGAAGAAGAAGATACTATTATGCAAATTGATGTAATTGAAAATAGTACAGGAAAGATTGTGCAAAATTACGATATTTCACTAAAAAATGATACATCTGATGTTACACATAATACATCTGATAATCTTACTAATACACCAAATATAGATCTTACCAATTCTTTATATGACATTGATAATCGAGCAGTAGCTGAAATGCGAATGCAAAATTTGATAAAACATTTAGTACTAAACATTCCAGAAACTTGTGCAATTTGTTCAGAATCATTTGATAATTACCTAGATGTTTTAAAACATAAAATTCAAGTTCATCTCAGTTCAAATCAAGACTATTTCTTCTGTCCTATTTGTCATCAGAAATTTTTCTCCAATAAAAGCCTTGTTGATCATCTAAATGACCATACAGATGTTTATGCTTTCATTTGCGTACTTTGTTCAGGCAACTTTTACACTGAGCAATCTTTAAGGTAATACTAAAATATAAAGCATTTTTATTTACATATAGATACAGAAATTTAATTTTTGGTACTTAAAGTTCGATTTTGCGCACACTTGAATTAATAAGTATAAGCAAAATCTCACTTTGTGCACGTTGTATCAAAAAGATACAGTTTGAAAAATAAGGGAATATGATTTTAACCTTGCGTAGCCTTTTTTTAATTTTTGCTTTGGGAAGGTGCAAAAGTTCACACCAGGCTAAAATGATTTTCTCACAATCACAATAATATCAAAATGTATTATTTAATATTTTTAAATTTTCAGAATTCATCTGGAATCCCATGTAGATCTAGATGAAATGAAATGTATGCTGTGTACTAGGAAATACTACAGAATTCAGAGTCTTTTGAACCACTTAGATCAGCATATATATAACAAGCAATTAGTTTGTACACTGTGCTCTGAAAGTTTTAATAGTAAAGAGGTATTGCAGAAGCATATAGACAAAGAGCATAAAAAAGATAAATGCTCTACATGTGGAGAGAAAGTATCCAAACAAGACATGGAAGCGCACATTAAAAGTCATACAGAATATCCATGTCCCTATTGCGAACAAAGTTTTTCGCAAAAAACATCACTGAGGTAAATTTTTTAGTGTGACCAGATTAATTTCTTTTTTATAAAATGTATTATTATGGAGTACCATTAATGAATTTATAATTATTATAACAATTAATATAAAAATATCATTGGATTTAAATATGCAAAACATTATTTTTTATCATAATATTATAAGCAATTAATATTTTATATTTTTAAACTAATTCAATCGATTTTATATTCAGAGATCACGTTTTTACTCATTTGGGCGTGCAGCAGTTCTCCTGCCTGATCTGTGAAAAGACATTCGCTACGAAAGAAGAACGAACAGAACACACGCAAGAGCACATGAATTCAAATTCACAGAAGCTGTCGCAAACAGATCGCAAAAAGTTCAGGTGTCGAGTATGCCACGATATCCTCGTTTCGCGAGCTGCCTACAGTCAGCATCTCAAAGAAAAGCATCTGAATTCTAAACAGGCAAGCGACATTCTGCATGAACTCTCTGAGTCTTCCCTGAATGAAAAGATGAATACCACCCCGCCAAATGCTGACACGTGAAAGCAATGGAGTCCGTTTAAAACGGATCAGAAAAGTTCACAAAGCACAGTGCAACTCTCGAAAGGAGTTACATAAGCAGCAATGACAGATAATTAATATAATAAACTCTGATAATTTTCTAAATTAATGTAAGGAGTGAATTAGATTTCAACATTTACAGAATGCTTATACTGTATCTAGTTTGCCTTAATATATTATTTTTTCATTTTTAATTCGTACATTGGGAAATTCAACAAAATTATTTTGAGAAATAATTTTTGCACATTCTTATAAATATAACCACGACAATTTAAATTTTTCTTTAATCTAACAATTTTTGAAATTATGTTGTTTCATTGTGAATATATGATACATAAATTTATCCAAATTTTAGTAAACTTTGTGTACAGAGTGATAACTATAAATGCTTTGAAATAATTATAATTATTCAAGTAACTTTTTTCAACGAGAAAGAAATCATCTTGTTAATTATTCTGTAAAATAGTTTAAGCAATAAGTGTCAAATTTATAACTGAGAAAAAGAATTTATTTTATAAGAATCATACCAATATCTGTTAGTAATATATGAAAATTTTTATTTATTTTTTTTATGGCAGTACATACAATTTATGTAAACAAAATGATTGTTGAAAATGAAACAGAATATTAAAGTACATTTTAATATTTATTTATGATTTTCAACAGCTATTGGTATGGACAATGTACATTATGCATATAAGTATAGAGTTTTAAAATATTATAATAGTTAAATTTATACCATAATAACAAATCGAGATAATGATAATATTTGTAAATTTGTGATATTTTTTCAATAATTCTTTGAGTACAGATTAATCTTCTCTACCACAAATTTAATAATATTGGGATTATTGATGAAATTAAATAATTATTTTATTAGTTTTTCTTGTTTCAAATAATTATCTCTTATATGCATTTTTACCAAAATATTGATTAGTTAAGATTATATCATAAACAAATAATGTATATAAAATACATATTGTATTTTATTGTTAAAATTAGTGTATACATCAGCATTAAATTTAATTAATGAAAATATTTATTAAAATATTTTTATAATACTAATTAAGAATCATAAAATCTTTATGTATGCATGGACAAGTACCAATATTATTTTTATTATTAATAGTTATAAATATTAAAAATAAGCTATTGAAGATCTGCAATTAAAAATATTATAATATTTATATTTTAAATTTACATTTTAACTTTAGAATGCTGATGTATCTACACATGTATCATAAGATTTTTATATTTCGTAATAAAAAATATCTGTACTTGTACAATGATACTAGCTATTTATTGATCTCTGTATCTATGTTCACCAACAAAATCAATGAAAAAAAAAAATTTTCACGCTTATTAGTTCACTGAGTAATTGAGTAGTTCTTTATCAGATTAATAATAAAATAATAATGAGAAAAAAATTACTTGATTTAGTTATCACTTTTTAACCATAAAATAAAAATTTATGGTGTAAATGTACAAAGATTTATTCTGATTTATTCAGAGAACCATGTTTGCAAAGATAAATAATTATATTTGGGTATTCTATTTACAGTTACATAAATTAGGAGAAAAAATTATGTAATATTTTGACGATCGGCAATTCAAATTAAGACTGGTAATGTTTAAAAATTTTTGTACAAAACATTGAAAACAAAAAAGGTAAAGATTGCTGATTTGTGCCTTAATTTGTATGTGATAATGCAATCGATGATATAAGTTTACTTAATTCAATAAAATCACGAACAAATGCCAGTGAAATGTGAAAATGCTGATCGTTTAAGAACAATTTTACTCAATGAAATGGAGCTAAAATATTTTGATTGTACATTATAAGTATCTTACTATCGCTTACTAAATTAGAAGTAGTTCTAGTTTTCACCCGTAGTTTTAAGTGTGTGGATATTATGAAAATAAAAATGTTTTATTTTATTTCCAATTCTGACTTTTTATTAATATATAAATATTATATTAAGCCTTCTTTAATTATTAGGTATCTAACTATATAAAAAGCTAGTTTTTTGTGTACTGTATGTAAAGATAATATAGGTATTGCAATTGAAAATAAACTATTTAAGCATAAGTAAAAATATCTCTTATTATTAACTATTCATCAATGGTAAGAATATAAATAAGAAACTAAATATTAAAACTATGATTTTGATAGTTAATTTTTTATTAATTAGCCATATCGGTAATTTAAGTATGACATTGAAAGTTCATAATTAAACTTAATATCATCAAAATAATTGTTATATTTTTTACAATATTTTAATCACTAATTTTAACTTTACATATAAAAAACATTAAACTTTCATTAATTTTTACTGCCTAAATAAAACTTTATAACGAATAAATCAAGTAGATAATTTTGCAAAAATTTCTGTTATTGTTACAGGTGACTCACATTAAATGTATGAATTTTTTGTCTCTTTTGAGAATGATCCTTACCATAATAGATGTACCCTGTAATGATAATTCTATTTTTCGTTAATTTTAATGATTTAACACATTTTAAAAACTTTTGTGAGAGTGTTGCCACGTGTCGACAGTATTCAAGAATACTTTCAAAAAATTTGATGAATTAAAAGCCATATTTTGCGGACAAATTTAAATAAACTCTTCCATAAAACTATCACTTGCCCTTTTACTTTATCCGAAAAACTGTGACTTTTTTTATTTTTTGAATTTGCGAAACCTTTTTGAAGAAACTCGTAAAGAAACTAAGATATTAATGTTTAAAAATTTTTAAAAATGTTAAATTATATTATAATAATAATAGGGTCTGGTTGGTGCACTAAATTTCTTAATCTCTTAAAGCGCACATTTCTCTTGAAGAAACATTGTGAAATACTTTATATGTTTATGTTTGATTTAAGAGGGGACTAATTAACTACATATATCCTTATTGAACCTTTTTTTCCTTTAAACCATAAGAACGTAATAATTTTTATTCAAAATTAAAGGTTTTTCCCTTAGATTTTAAAAAGAACAAACAATATTCTATGAAAATTAAAAAAATAAAAAATTTCCTCTGAATTTTGAGAAAACTTTAACTTACGAAAATTTGTATTATTCTTATTATAAGTATATAATAAATATGTTTGAAGTATGATTTTTTTTACAATTACGAACAAAATTGTTGACGCTTTTCATCAAATACGAACAAAATAAGGAAAAAATTATATCTGTGAAAGGCTAATGATTATTTTTATAATATCAAGGATTAAAATAAAGTAGGAGTTCATAAATGTATAGAGTTTGACTATAGTTTTGAATTTACAGAGTTTGAGTTACCGCCATATGTTTTTCTATTTCTACTGATTCATTAATGGAGCAAACTTATGTATTTTTATTATTTAAATGTACATATTTGTTTAGCTTTAAAAATAATAATCGCCATTCATTAGACTAGAAAGTTAAATAAAATGATCACGCGATCTGAATATTTTTAAGTAACGCACTTTATTGAAGGCCGACGTTTTGAACATCAATATAGATTAGCACCATTTACCCTCGTTTATATTATTAATATAAAATGTCAATAAAATGAAGTAGATGTTCCTACAGTCTGCTTTTAAAGCACTTGGATAACAAACCATCTTTAATAAATTAACTATAGAAAATTAATATTTATTATAAAATCTATCAAAAAATGTACAAAAAATAACGATACATTGTTTTATACTAGTTTAACATTTAAAATCTTTACAAGTGGCTAGTTCACATACATGTAAATTGATCTTTATAACATTTAGATATTTTGACATCACTACAAATCAGATTTTTAATTGCACTAATTCAAAAAAAAATTAGAAATATCTTTTATTTTGTTTTATTTATCATTCCTCACAGAAACTTACAAAAACTTATAATTTCTTACAAAATTTACAAAAGTTCTTCTAATAAACAGAAAAAAGCTTAATTATAATGATACAATAAATTTGTAAGGAACTATAACAAATTTTAAGAAAATGAAAATTTCTGTAAGTTTTCGTATTTTTTTTATATTTAATTATTTGTAACGCATTCTAATTGTATAAGGGTTTAAATAAAAGCTTATTTCTTTCATTTTGAATTGGATTTTGAAATAACTCTTTACTATAACTCTTGAAAAATTTATAAAAATTGAAGTCAAACATACTTTTGCGCCTGTTATGCTTTTTGGGCATATATAAGTTTTACGCGGACACGTTTCTTATATTTTTGGTTAAAGAATCATTTTGCAAAGTCTTATTAAAATCAGTGACTCTAAAAGTGTTATTTTTTATGTCAGAGAAATCATGCAATATTGTTAATTAATTTTTTTTATATAAGTGTAAAATATAAGTAAAAGTTACAAAAACAAACAATTTATATCGATGCATTAGATACTTGTTTTATTTTTATTTCAATAAATACACTGTAAAAAATAGAAATATAAAATTTAATGTCTTACAAGCAAAATTTTCGCTACATCCACTGCCAAAAAACTTGACGCACATAAATTTGCCAATATAATAAGCATTTAGAAACATCCAAATATAAATCCCCTACGACTTTCGTGTCAGCATGTCATTTTTCGGAAAGCAAGTCTTACGATACCTCAGATAATGAGTGTCATAATCATCCTTAACAGGTTCTTCATCCTTACACTGAAAGTAAAAGCAAAACTCCTCTTCGCTTTCCTCAATACTCGCATCGACAAGTGACTCCGAACCTATGCATTTAAGGTCAAGCTGTTGCTTCTCTAAGGACGAACGCCTGCTCCCATCTGCCTCCACCCTCATCACCTCGAAGCTCTTACAATCCTTCCTTTTCGTCTCATCCAACTTATCGCAGTGTCCGCTTACCAGAATCAAGCCACCATCGGCCAGACTGCGCACACCCAGCCAGTTCATGGTGACATTTAACGGGGACTCTAAAGTAACGTCGAAGCTGATTTTCGGCGCGTCTGGAGCTTTCTCCAGGACTTGCAGACAAATGATGTTCCTGGAACCATCGGATGCGCCATCTTTTTCAGCAGCCAGCCCACAGACACTGTAAACTCCGTTAAGATTCGAGGTCGCCGGTGCACCACAAATATGTTCTTGCTTACTTATTTCCGTCAATTTGAAGTTCTTGCCATTGGCCTCACTGTAGCCATACCTCCAGATGTCCATTTAAATATTTCGGCGCGGAACTGATGAAAAAGCCATTGTGTCCTGGTCGAGGAGAGATGATGGCTATGAAGGGATCATAGTAGAATGGAAGTATTTCCAGTAATCGTCCGTTTTGGTTGATTTTGAACTGACACCACAGCCTGTGCGGACATAGCTCAGTTGGCATCGGGACGATGAGCTCTATTGTGCTGTTAAAGATGAAAAGGTTTGCAGCGTGGAAGGCAGTCTCAGGAATTTCATGTTCGAGAGGGACATCACTTCGTTGAATCTGCAGTTACTCATGTTGAGTATTCGGAGCGTTAATCGTTGGCGTTGTGAAAAACCGAAGTGCTCCCACGCGTAGAAAATTACTCGGTCCAAGGCTGATGACCAGTACGTGAAGTAATCAAGCTTGTGGCGTTGACTATCGGAGTGGATGACTTGGATTTCCGAGCAGGTTTTATTGCGAACGACGCCAGGTTGTTCGTAGGTTTCCAAGGTTACGTTGCATTTTAGGCGATAAACCTTGCCTTGGCAGTAGGAATAAAGGAAATTATTGCCGATCTCGTCCAGGTAAACCGTTTGTCTGAGAGATTCTAAGCGGAGTGACTTAAAAATTTGTATAGAGGTAGAGTACATGTCAATAAATTAGGATTATCAGTTTTGTTGAAAAACTTTTAAATTTCTGTATATAACATTTTCAATATTATATTAAAACACTTTTTATAATTTTAAAAATTTTATTGAATTACTTAATGCAAATGGAAAAGTGTACTTACTTGTATAATCGTTTTTAAAATGAAGTTCAACCATCAACTTTTATTTGATTTTTCCAAGGCATTCGACACGGTCTCACCTGGGCGTCTGTTAGATCGACTTAGACGCCTGGGCTTTTCAAGGGGAGTTCTATGCTGG
>JAPYZB010001109.1:0-15818 GCA_030522745.1 Eupelmus kiefferi | reverse complement strand
TATAATATTTAATAGTTTGGCAGTTTTAAAGTATTTCATTAATCAGTTTAAAAAAATATGTCGCTAAATGCAGTCTCATAATAGGGCCCTTTACCTTATATATAAGATAAAGATTTTTCAAGTATTTAAGAGTTATGAAAGGAAATATATGTAATCACAGTCACATACAATCATACAGAGTCTTATATTGGCAAAAGTATTTTTAGGCATTTTTATTTTACAGAAACAAATTTAAAAAAATTTTATTTAAAGCAACCAAGTTCGATAAACCCAATCTCTATCAGCCAGTATTTCACATTTTTACTATATATATCACATTTTTATTTCTTTTATAGGCACGCATCTCGATATACTCGCATTTAAATAAAAAATATATATATATATATAAATATAAATCACGAACGTCTATGAGGATAATGTTGTACAAGGAAACTTTCAAATTTTTGGATATTTTAAAATTTTTGTATAATTATGAGTATTTAAAATTAAGGAAAATTTGACACCTTAGATATTGCGAAAATTTCATTTTTTAGCATAATTACAACACAAAACTGGTTATTCCTTATTTTCCTTATATGATGAAAAAAATCAACAATAATTCTCTTTTATTGTTATTGTAATACATGTAGAAGGAAATGAAGTATGAATATAAAATTTTATTTTATATCCATTTCGTTTTCGGCAATGTATAATCAATACAAAGCTGTATGGAGTATTTCATCAGTGTCAAACTTACGAAAGCGTCTGCGAATATTATCTCAACCAACATTCAAATTTTAAATTCCCTTTGTCAATCTCTCAGCGCGACAAAACGTTAAAAGTATGAATGAATTAAGTTCCTCCACGTGCATTTGGCAAGTTCAATCAAAAATCCATGAAAACTCGGGGCTGCGATAACAAAAAAGAACGGCCTAGAATATATTATACAACATAAAGTCCTGGAAAAACTTAAGAAGTCGCTCGGCCCCTCCATGGCTTTATGAACGCGAGCGGCCATTCTCCATTATCGCAGTCAGCGTTTATTCCGCGCGTCCTATTGACTTTTCAGCGAGCTCGCAGGCCGAAAGACGCCGCAGCTCGGTCCTCGTACTCCCTCTCTGTAAATCAGCGGCAAGGCGTGTCGCTGACAGCCGACTACTGCTGAACTCTCCGCTCAGGCTGTTCCTTTCGCCTGTCCGCTCCTCTTCTTTTCCCGAACTATTCTTCCGGGCTTCTGCGCCGAGGACTTTTTTCGCGCGCGGATAAGTGATAAGTTTGTCGTTTTTGCTAGTGGCAAACTTCGGGACGGAGTTGGCCGGCTTTTACTTGATTCTTGATATTTTTGATTGTTCCGGGCGTTTCCCTGGCTCCGGGAGAAATTTGAATGACTATTGTTAGAGGAACGATGGGGATGCCAGAGTGTTGGAGACGTGGTTAGCGTGGACGAACTTATTTGGATGCCTGTTTGAAAAAGATTTTAATTTTTTTTTAACCGTTTAATTTTTTATTCATATTTAAAAATATTGAAGTAAAACTTATTTACATATCAACCAAAACATAATTATTTACGAAATATTGCTTTTTATTAGAAAACCATATCATAAAACCAGTTTCCAATAAGTACCATGAAAATCATAGTGTCAAGATTTGCAAAACAGGAACTACAAGTTTGAGTCTTGAAAAAACTAAAAAGAATTATTTCGTTTTTATTTTTAATTATAATTAAGAATTACTTTATCACAAATGCCGAAAGCTATAAAATTATCTACAAAATAAATTATTATATAAATTGCAAAAATTTTAAATTTTTACCCTTATAATTGAAAGTTACTCCTCTTTTTTTCTAGATATAATTTTTCTACTAGGTTGTAAGATGCAATTATTATTAATTTTTTTCATTATTTTGCTTTAGTTACTTTTATAGTTATTTAACGAAAATAATATCTATCAACTCAACTTAAAAATGAATAAAAAAATATTCTATAGATGGTAAAAGAGATCATAACGTTGGACAGTAAATTTTGCATTTTACAAAACCGGTTTGATAGCTGTTTTAAAAAATCCAAGAATCTTAAGCAAAGAAGCTTTGAACTCAATGTTCAGTTGCAATTCAGTATTCAAAGAGAAACCACAAAACTAATTAGAAGTGCAATGGTTTAGTTATTTTTTAAAAAAGGTTAATTTTTAATAATATTATTATAAAAATATTTATTATTTAATATTAGTTAATATGTCGATACAATTTTTTTATAAATATCTAATCTTGTTTGAAGATATATAAACAAGCAATAATAAAAAGTACTTAGAAATAAGAAAACAATAATCAAAACATTTTGAGAAATATACTAAAAAAAGTCTTTCTCTACAAAACTTTCCATTTTATAAAACCGGTTGAACGTAGGCAATTTAAAAAATCATATGAATCAGCGTTACAAAATAAATACACTTCGAGCTCGATACTGCAGTTGCTAACCTACAGTCAAAGTATGGTAGTAGTGTTTTATTAAGTGACTCAATAAACAAAATATAAATTTAAAACAGTAAAGTACAAAACTTAGTTTATTTATAATTAATTTCAATTTTTAATACAATTATTTATATATTATTTTAAATTATTATTATAAAAACAATTGGTTTAGTACAAAGGTAAGCAATTGTATCGAGTAAAAAAATTTTGTGTTATTAAATCGTATTTATCAGTGTTATATTTTATTATCTTATCATAACATATCATTATTAACAATTATATAATACTTTCTTCTTATATTATATGAGAGATGATGTAATATAAAGTATCGTTGCAAATGGAGAAAGATTTGGTAAGAAGTTAAAAAATTTTTTATTTTATCTGATTTTAACTTTAAAAATCAAAGTATAATTATGAAATAAGTTTATGAGGGCTTAAAATAAATATCAAAAAATCTTTTACTTTTAAGGTTGGTATTAAATTTTAGTTATGAAATTATAATTTAATATATAATAAGAGCGCTTTGAATGTTTTATTAAATTATTCTATTTTTCATGCTACCTTTTACAATAGAAAAATTTTATTTCAATAATTTTCGCTATTATTCACTTTTTGCTTATATCGTTTCTATAAAATATTATAATATTAAAAATTTTAAATAAGTTATTACATATATTTTTATATTTAAAGCCCTTGCAAAAATGCCTTTTAAAAACTCCGTGTTTTAATATTTTCAAACTAGATAACAACTATCGAAAGCTTTTTAAGAGGTATCTGGATACCTCTTTCCTTGTCTAATTAAAGTTTTTGTTATAACTAATAAAATAATTATTTTCATAAAAACTAATAGCTGTTTTAAGTATTAAAACCAATATTTTTCAAAATTATTTTTAGATCACAATTTTGTTGAAAATTGCTAAAAATTTCAGTAAACAAAATATTTATAAACATTTTAGAAAAATATTCATTTTATTTATTGTAGCGGAACTCTATGTGAGCAAGGACAGAAATATCCGACCTTCTCTTAAATTTCAATATAAGGTAATTAAAATGTGTATTGTAACACTTATTCTCACACAATTTCAAGGATAAAAGTATTTTAAATAAATTGAATGCCATACAAATTAATTAATTTCAATTCCATATAATTTATTTAATCACATAAATCATAGCTTAAATAACATAAATTTCATTGCTAAAGGAATACATGATTAATATTTTTAAGTTAATAAGAACTATTTTGTTTGCAGATTTCACGATTTACCTCATTTAATGCTGACCTACTTTGAAGAGTTTGCAATAATTAAGAAGCCTAAAATGGTTAAAAATTTATCAATAATGCCAAAAATATTGAGTACATTTTATACACTAATAATTGTCTCTGAGCTCACATCCGCACTTGAAAAGCAGATTTTCAAAAGTCAATGGTCACAAGAAATAATATTTCCAGATGATTATATATTTACTGAGTCAGACAGTTATCCTTCATATGCAGAATTCAGAATTGACGAAGACGACAGGAGTAAGGTGAATGTGAGTGTACAAAGTTTCTCTAATGGCCGAAGAAAGTATGTTTGCTATTTCTCTATCCACCAAAATGAATCCTTTTCAGCCTATCACTTGACGTCATTGAAAAATGATTTTGAGGTTATAACGTATGGCGCACAATTGCCAACGACCATAGATACAAATCTGATAATTGTTAACATGAAAAACTGTGAATTAAGTCATCAAAATCTGACCGTTACCAATGATCCAACAAAGTTTAACTTAAGGCACATGGCGACCTACAATGATAGTATCGATTTCTTTTTCATGAGTGCGAGTGAGTGCCGCGATTATCCATGCAAGTGGAGCTACAATATCACTGCCGATAAATGGAGCGAACCCTTACTTCTTCCAACTCTACAGAATTTTACTCATGATAAACCCATAACTTCGGTTTTTCATCTAGCCAACGGAACAAGTTACATATTCACACTTGGTTATGGGGAAGAACAAAGCCTCGTATCGGTCAACACAATCGAGGACAAGGCGCCAATTTCGGTCGAACTTAACGCAGAATCATCTTCCCCGAATGAGCTATCCTCGAGTTACGAGGGCGTTGGCATTTGCTACAGCAGCGGCGGCGGCGGGAGCAAAGTCAATTGCACGCGGTTAGACGCGACGCTGAGGACGAGTTTCAGCGTCGAACTAGAGCTCGGTCACAGAGCTCTGCTCACGAGAGCGCTCAATTCAAAGGATGGCGGAATGCTGTTACTCACGTGCTACTGCAGCAAAGAGGCCAACTACCTTTGCACGGAATACCAGGTCGACTTGACCGAGATTCATGCCGACGGGAGGTACGAGGCAACCAAGGAATTTGCAAAACTAGATTGCGAGCCGCTCTTCTCGCGCTTCCTGGTCTTCGAGGAGGCTGGTGACGTTTGCACGAGAATCATGTGCTACTCGGATCGTTTTCAAGATCTCAAACTTTTTAATATTTTTGTTAACTGCTTCTGATGTTGGATTGCATTTGCATTTCATTTTATCTAATGTGTTAAATCCAATGCAATATTCTAAATAATTTCATAATTATTGTAATTTTAACTAATTTGAAATAAATCGTGCCACATTTCAAAATGTAATTGTTGCTTTAATTATAACATGTTTTATAACTTTTTCTATATTTAATCATTACGTAATGTAAACAAATATAATCTAGTTAGACTGACTTCAATCTTAGTTAGAACAATAGATAGTAAGATTGTCTTTGTTTGTTAACTTTAAGTTTAAAAATATGCATCAAAAGAGAAATCAAAAATCAGTACTGTACTTTTTCGCCTTATAACAATGTATTATTTTGATACCTTCAGATATATTAGATTTTTTATCAGGCTATACTTAAATGTGTCAAGGATGCCTAGTTATATAATTTATATATACATATATATATATATATATATATATATATATATATATATGTTTATCACAGAATTTTATGACAAGACATTGTAATCAATTCATTATAAAACAATAAAATTTTATAAAGCAGATTTGAACTGTTGGAATTAAATTAATATTAATATTTGAAGAAACCTTATTTCTATATCTGAATAAAATTAACAAAGTGGATGTTTTGCGTATTTATAAAATAATGAATTATTTCATGTTTAAATTGGCTTGCATAATTTATTTTTTCTATGTAAAAATCAATTAAATTAATTCATTTGTTTATTTAAATTTATTATGCTGTTAAATGGGGCTAATAGAGTAAATTGTATTTTTATTATTAAATTCTTTATTTTCCTTCTAGGACTCTTTGAGTGAATTTTTTTACTATTACAGATGACTTAGAAGAATGATAAAAGGTTTAAAAAGCTATAGAAACAGAATAAAGAATTTAAAAATAAAAATTTGCATTTCGATCGATTAGTCCTATTTTGAAGGGTATACAATCTATAAAATATTTATTTTCAATATCAGGAATAAATTCATACCAAACATCTTTTCTGCGTTCAAACATTTATTCGAAATAATAAATCTATATTATTTCAAATATGCTGTTTTATCACGAAAATATTTTCTTGAATCGATACGAAATGTTTGTGAATCAATAATTTTATTCCCATTTCCTGTTGATTGCCGATATTGGTTGCAAGTTTTCATATTTTTACTTAATGGACTAGTAATTTTCACATTCGAATTTAATTGTCTTTTCCTTTTATTTCGCAGTAACTTTGTAATTACAATTTATTTTACTCTTTCCTTCATAATTTTTCTCTCCCTTTCTCTCTTTCGCTCTCTGTAGTGCTTATTCTTTCTTGTCGTTCTTGTATTTCCCCTAGTCTCCCTGAGTTATTTTTATTTCTTTATTCTTCTTTCTTGTCTTTGTCTTTCCATTTTTCTTATGAGCACTCAGTTTAAATTACTTTAATCCTTTCATTCGCAGTTTTATCCTTTTCTTTCTATATTTTCCTGTTCATCGTAGAAAAACTTATCAAGAAGTAACACTGAATTTTTGTTTCTTTTTTTCATTGCAGCAAATGGCTGCTCTTTATTATCATTTTCGATTTCACAATTCTTATAAGTGGAATAGGACTAACTTTAATTTTTTTATAAAGATACTTGTGACTCTTTGAGACATGACAAGTTTATGAAACGTTTCTTTCGGACATATAAATTAAAGTAAATTTATATATTTTTATAGATACTATTTTTTTATAAAAAAATGCTCATATTGCCGTCAGTCATATTTACATCAGTGATACAGTAAAATATAATTTTTCTTGGCGATATAAAAAAGAATATAAATAGAACGAAGCAATTTCGATAATTTAACAAAGATAATTTTAAATATTATTTTATTTTATTTTTAAAAATTTTTCGTAGAAATACCTTTACAAAAGAATTATAGCGAATTAAAAGTACATAAAAGTACAATTTTAAATATATTTAATTCATAGTGAATTTTGTTAATTCCATTATGTTTTAAAAATTTGTGATAGTAATGCCTTTATAAAATAATGGTTTTGCCCTCCGGCCGGAAAGCGCCAACTTCGGTTCATGCAGCGGCCGGAAAGTTGGCGCTTTCCGGCGCCGTCGAGCAGAAAAATAGTATATACACCTTGCCCAATAAAAAAGAAAGCCTCAGATCACATGTTTGTCAACTTCGGTTTTGCCCCGGTCGACAATTACATGTAATCCGAGGCGTTTCTTGTTTCATTGCCCTAGTATGTAATATATTAATAATAAATGCACAAGTGAGTATAAATACAATTACAAATATATTCATACCAGTTGAATTTTAATAATTCCATTAAATTAGTTACTTTAGATCTTATTACTGCTTAAGAATGAATTAAATTAAATTACTCTTATCAACTTATGAAATAAAACTGCATCAAAATGATTGTGCAAATAATAAATTACAACCATGTTGACGGAGAGAAAAAGTTTTATAAATGTTACCAGACTGCGTAAGTTTGATATGATAGACTAACAAAATTTAAAAAGTTATTAACTTTCTATATTTTTCGTAAAACTTATTAGATTTTCCTGAAATTTCGACAGAAAGTTTGATAATTTTTTACAATTTGTCAGTTGTTACATCATTACTATAAAGTTGGTAAAATTTTCAAAACTTTTTCTCGGATTGTGTTTCTTAGAATTCAAAATAAAACATCCTTATTTCACAAATCCTCTTTCTTATCTATTCTCATTGCGATGAAGGTTTCCGACAAGCTACAATTAATTACTCCCAACTCCCTTAAAATCTCCCTTTCTCAATTATGATAAAAGATATCATGCAAAGTCCTAAAAATAAACAGCATTTAGAATTACTCGACTCAAATTTAAAAGTAAATACGAGATATAAAAATTCAACAGATTTTACAAAAATAAATACTATTAAAATTTTGTTTGCAACAAATAGTTGCTATTAAAAATTTGTAAAACGTATTAAATATTTAGTTATAAAAACTCAAACTTAGCCACTACAGTTGTACTAAATTATAAAAAATGTCATCATAATCTAAAAATTAAACTCACTCTAAAAACGCTTAGATTTCTTTTTCTAAAACAGTTTTATTTTCAGCAAAGTTTAAATTACAACTTTTCACCGACACTCGACAAAAATTCTTACTTCATATATAACAGCTAGCTCGTGTTTATAAAGTTTCAAGGACAGCTATTTTTCCGCGGCGTGCATCCTTTGACGTGAAACCGGCGACGCAGACGCGCATTCGCAGAGAGAAGAGCGCGCGAGCCCGGAAACGTCGGCTATTTCCTATTCCACTCGGGCTTCCTCCTCTAAGTGGTCTCGCCTAAAGAGAGCCGGAAATTCACCCTAATCTCGAGCTTGCGCCATTTATAAACCTCCGCGGGGCCATTCGTCCGGGGGCGGCGGGAAAAAAATGGGCCGACCGAGGGGAGAAATTTGGTCACCTTTGAGAGAAAGACGATGAGAGAGCGAGTGAATCCGAAATTCCCCGACCGTCCGCATAAATATTTATTCTCTCCCGATGCTCGCTGCGGATCATGCCTCTCTCTTTCTCTCACGTTATCTTTCTCATAAATTACTCGCTCCTGGCCCGGTGCGACTCGCCGATTTGTTTTACCCGCTCGGCTCTCTCTCTCTCTCTCGTTTCGCGTTATAAATTGATCGCTGGGGGGTGAGCGCTTTTCGTCGGGGATATGATTTGTCTTGAGTGACGTTGATTAATAATTGAGTCGCTTCAACGGAAGAGACTGCGAGACTCTTGTTTTTCTTCGCCATTGTGTGTATGGAAAATAATGCGTTTCGTATTGTCAGAGCTGATAGATTACTCAATATTGTAGTGATGCTAGAAGAAAGATTTAAAAAAGCTTTGTTGTTAAATTATTTAGTACAATATTATGTACGTATGCTTTTAATAAACTTTAAAGTAATTTGGTTCATAAATTATAAATTAAGCTTGATTTTCGAAGCGTATACCGTGATTAAATTAAAACATGATAAATTAACATTAAACTGTAAAGCTGCAGTCTACTTCTTATTACAAGTCACATTTATTTGCAATATTTTTTTAGAAATTTTCTTACCGAGTTGTGAGTATTATGTTTTGAAAATATTCATTATATTACAAGGTGTGTAATTAAAATAATAATTGTAATTACAATATTAAAATTAACGTTCTGTTGGAAATATTATTAAATTGAAAGCTTTTGTATATATGCATTGGCCAATTTTTTCTTTCAAAAAGAAAGGAAAAAGTCTGGACAGTATATGCTTTGTAGCAATTAAAATTTGGATGTGTTCTTCAACGCAAACGTTTATTAAAATTGTCAGTCCAATTTTCTTTTACCAAAAAAGTAGTTTCTTTACTTTTTTAAAATTTTTGATTGTTTGATGCCATGCAATTATTTTCATGTTAACAAATCAAAAAATTTATCAAATTTTAAAAAAAATTTTCAAGAGTTTTTCCAATCGGTTTTAGTACATTCATACTCTTGAAACTTCGAAAGCTATTCTATTTTGGAATATTTGAGAACCAGTGAAAAGTAATTCAATTTCAATTATTGTCATCAACAAATTTTGTAGTATACGTTTTGGAAACCTATATAATTAATATTTTGAATATTGAAAATATCAAATAAAAAATAATTTCCAAATTGCAAGATGAATTTATTAAAAACAATAATTTATAGTATAAAATGTAAAAGAAATAATATTATTAACATCTCGACCCATCGATGTCCAATTTTAGATTCACTTATAATAATGTATATTGTCAAAGCACATAATGTTACAAATAAACATTGAAAATTGCTTATGCAGACATCATTATAAAATATGGCATAATTCGACTACTGTATTATGCTGATGATACTGAAATTAACTGCGACAGTTAGTGACGATTAATAAGTTCGTTAAGTCGTTTATACGTATTTTCAGGACACGTTTATGTACCCGCATTATGCGCAACGGTCAAAAGTGCTAAATTAATTTATAATTTAAAATTTACAGCGTACATTTTCATAATATGGATTTCGAAAATTTAATAGAGATATTTTAAAATGTAATCTAGTAAATTTAAGAGAGTATAATGATGATAATAATAAAGGGATTGCGATGACATTATTCATCAGATAAAATCTTCTTGAATATATAAATTTCAATTTTATCACTACAAACATATAAAAATTTAATAATCAATTTATCTCCTTAATTATTGTTGACCCAGATAAAAATTTGATCGCTAAGAATAATTAGGCAATTCAAAAACAATTATTTCGATTTCGAAAATATATAAGTTTTATGAGAACACGGATTTAAAATTTAGTATTGACAATTAAATTTTAATAAAATTTGTCACGCGTATGTTCATCCTATAAAATGTAATGGAAAAGCTGCCTGTATTGTAACAAAAAACAATAAAATATTCTGGTATAAACATTAAAAAGGTTTGTAGATTAAAATAAAGATTATTCTTCCGAACATTCTTTAAAAAATATTCTTTAAATACTGCAGTCATTAAAAACAAATGGCAGCTAAAACAGGCGATATTCTCGAAAATAACAAAACAGAATCACTCAGCATCTTCTTACGAAGCAAGAAGCTGTTTAGCAATTCAACATTAACGGCATATGCATAAAAACCTCGTCGGCGCTCAAGATAAGTACCCATCTCAATTACACTACCGTGCAAAAATTAGAAAATAAAGTCGCGGACACGCATTTCCACGGTGTTCATTTCGCCTTCGGTCCTTTTTCCCTGTTGTACGGTGATTTCCATACTATATATCCCGGAGGAGCGTTAGGACGATGCGTCGAGGGTATGAAAAGTACAGGAGAGTAGACAAATCGTGTTAGGGCGCGCCTAGCCCGTGCATATTCGTGTGGCTAGACGATTTTAAATTTTTTCGCGATTTCGTGTATTGTATTTTTGATTCTTTCATACATTTATTATTCTTGATATATGCATATAAATTTAAGTAGTATTTTTGTCAACTACATTATCAGAGGAAATTATGTGGTTAACAATTCATTAACTTGGTTGTAAATGATTTCATTTTTCTATTTTTTCTAAATTTCAGCGTATTATGCGGTACTATTAAAGAATATTCAAATTTTCACTCTGGGTACGGCTGAAAACCTCAGTACAAAAGTCATACATTCTCGTAGATTCACGTGATAAACCAGTATATTGTGAAAACTATTGTAGGTAAACATGATAAACTTTGCTAATGAAAAAAATAATTGCATTCAAATACTTTTACAAATATTATAAGGGTCGTATCACAATATATCCCTACTAAATATCACAAACACGTTTTTGTTTCAAAAACACTTTCTTAGTTAATCATATTGTGAGAAAAAATATGAGAAAAACCAGCCAACAACACTCCGACCCAAGAATTTCCTAAAGTGTCTGACAAAATTCAATTTCTTCAATCCAAGGCAGCTGCAACGCAACAACAACGCATCTTCCCCAGGCTCCTTATCAAAATCAAAAACCGCATTACAGTGTTTCAGCAAAGCTAGAAAAAAAAAGACCAAAAAAAAACACAGAACGCGAACGACACCTGGAAATCGTTAAGCAGCGCGCAGGGAAAAACGAGAGGGAGAAAAAGGTGGAAGACAAGCGCGCATTGAATGTAACGCGGCGTATATACGCGCTCGCTCGCGAGCTAATAACCATTCGCGACAATGGTGAGAATAGGGGATGCGCGCGCGGGCGCATCTGAAACAGCAGTGGAGCTTTTCTTCGCGCAAAAAACCTGGGCTCTCGTGAAAAGGGAAAATACGCGGGCGCCATTGCGAAAATGGCTAGGGGTATAATGCTCTTCGTCTCCCTCTTTCTCTCTTGCGTTTCTCTCTCTCTCTCTCCCCCTCCCTCTCGCTCTTCTCGCTGCGCTAGCTAGAGCTAAAATTCAGTTTCTCTTGCTTTGGCCTTTGTCTTCGCTGTATGGTTTTTGCGGAGCGCCAGGCTCGACAGGGCCGCTACTGGAGCTGAGTAAAAATAATCGTTTGCGAAAGGCATAGCGAGCTTCCCTCGCAGTCTTTATGTTTCTGTGCTGGCGGACGCGTGATCACGTTAGCGCCTCTCTCCGTTCTCTATCGTGTTTGCCTATTTCTCTACCGTTACCTCTTTTTTTTCGATGTTGCTCGGATTTTGATATTCCTATGAATTTTTAAGATTTTTTTTTGTTTATTGCGTGGATTGTTTTGAAACCGACTATTTGGTTAATTGGGATAGTTTTGGAATCGGATCCTACCATATCAGAGTACTTTCTGTATATAAATTAACAAGACTCTGTGATTCTTTATTTAAGTTGCTTTAATTCAAGTTTACTATATTGAAACTTACTTCAAAACTTTTACTTAAAACAAAAAATACGCCAACAACCGTACAAATTTGCTCTTTTGTAATCTTCAAACCAAATTTCTCAAATCACCAACAATTACAGAGAAACCGTTCAAATTTACCTTTCAAGATCTTATCAGCACCTCAACCCTGATACCTCTGCTCCAATAAAAATCTTCATAAATAAATCGAGCACATTTTTTTTCAGCCGAGCCCAAAATACAACCAATCCCTATCACGAGCGACTTAAATATTCATGAGTGTAATCGTTCCTGAAAGCATCGGCTCCTGCTTCGCTAAACAATCCCGCATACGAAATCGCGAGGGGAATCAGCGCTTATACGGTCGGCTCATCCCTCGGCCTGATTTTTTTTCCCTATACGACCTGGCCATTCTCGATATCTCTTCTCTCCCCTTTTTTGTTCGCGCGTGGCCTGTTGCCGCTCTCCTCGTTTGGGTTATTGCGCTCGCCTAAACGAGCTCTGCTACTGGTGTTAGCGCGCGGGAGTGTAGACATTTGCCGGCCCTGTTTCGTATAGCCGCACGTGTACCTCGCATTGAGCAATTGTGTTTTACGGCTGACAACGTGCCAGAAACGGCTTTTTAACTCGACCGCGGCGCGATGTATCCTTTGATTTGTTGGCCGCTTGGAGAAAAGGCCGTGAGAGTTGGAAGGATTGGGGGGAATTGTAATTATGATTAGTGGTTGTTGGTTGGTCGTGTGATGTGTGGATTAGTAATGTTGACATAATGACAATTGGTGAGACTTATGAGCATAAATTTTGTATTATTTTATAGATTTAATTTGGTGCAAGGTATCATGATGATCTTACGTGATATTTAATAAAATAGATTTTGGTACGTAATCAATTTTTTCAACAGTTTGAATGTAAGCACATGAAAAATAATAGTAGGATTATTATATTTCAATAATAATTCTTGTTATCATTCATTATTAATTCAGTGGAGTTATTTCTATAATCCATTGTAAGCAGAGTTAAATACACACTGAGGGTTTTTATAATCGAAATTGATAATCACAACGCATTTAATTAAAATATTCAATGGGAAAGACACAAAGTATCTGTAATACCATATATGGCATTAGCACATATTATGTAGCTGTATTTACCTATAGAATTCAGTATATTTATGAATCGTAATGTAATTGACATTATTCATTGTGCTTATTATCGCATCAATTAATATATTTTGTTCAATTGACAGAGTCACATTATAACAATCATAAAAGTTTTATTTTTTCAATGAAATATTGATTTTCCTTATCAAGCAATAATTCATTGCGAATCCAATCGGATTAATTCTTTCGGCCTTCCATTCACGCTCAGATTGAGAATTGCTTAATGAAAATTGCACATATTTTGCAGTATAAAGTAGCTTTCAAGTTTTAAAAGGATTCACCAGTGTAAAAAAAAAAAATAAGTATTCTATTGGGATTTTATAGCATAATGAATCTTTTAATATGAATTAACATCTCAGGAAAACAGGATTATAAATAAAATAAAAATCTCTTTTAATCAAGTAATTATAAAAAAAAATTTACAGGAAAGTATATTTATATCCAATTATTTCATTTTATTCTTACATTAAAATCAAATAAAATCAAATAAATAATAATCACTTGTCCCTCTAACCATCCTTATACCCTCCTACCCAGCAATGGAAATCTTCCCCAGATATCCAACTCCCCCCAGTCAATAGCTTTTCTCGAGTCGCTCAAAACTAATGCCACTTCATCTCCCGTTAAATCACTCAGTGATCCACCTTCACACACACTCCGACCAAATCACACAGCAGACCATTTGACGAAGTCGGCGGGCGCTCGCGCAGCGGCCAGGAGAGAAAGTCAACGTCAGCTGCGGCGCGAAGGGCAATCCGAGCCTCAGCTCCTGGGAAATGGCGCATCGGCGCTCTGCGCGCGTATCTGGTATATGCAGCCGGGGCCTCGGCTAGCTTCACCGCTGTATAATCACTGCCGGACGAGGCGCGTCTCTCGGCTTTGCCGGCAGATCCGTAAGCGTGATTGTATAATGCATTTGCGGCGTGCGCGCGTGCGGGCCTCGCTTATACTCGCAGTTCTATACTGATTCAGTCGAGCAGCCTCGAGCTCGCAGCTGAATGTCTGTGGCGTTTGGTAAATTGTCGGCGTGGAAGCTGATTGTTTTCGTCTCTTTGATAGCTGATTAGCGTTAAGATAATGGAGAGAATTATTCAACGCTTGGTTAAGTCGTTTATTTATGTAGAGATTATTCGGATAATGAACTTTGTAGTAAGCAATAATAGAAAAGTGAATTACGCGTTAAATACGATCAAAATGCAAAATTTTTAACTGCAATGTGGCTTGTGCTTTACACTCCTTTCATCTTTAATAATACCATGGCTTCCCGTCGAATTAAATCATATATTCGGATAACGCTAAAATTAATTTTTGAGCTGTTATATTAAGATGTAGCGTGCGGCTTTGAAACGCACAAACAAATCATATATCAGTCGCGCATTTGTGTATCGACACCCAGTCCCCTTTCATGTCCATACCTCATTTTAATCCGACAGATTCAGTCAATGTGGATTATTTTCCATTCTGTTCTCGTATTCCGCGAATGCAGGTGCGCCCGCTGCATCCCACGTGAGCCGAATTAAATCTTCTTTAAAACTCAATTAAAACTTAATATACATTACTATTGCAATACATAGCTTACCGTCGAAATCGGATGCCAAAAAGCGAGCTTTCACGTCACCGATCGCTTTAAATTCCAAACATCACTGACAAGCCAAGCCAGAGCGATTGTTGGAAAAGTTGAGCCTCGCTCGCGGCTAATGAGCTAATTAACGAGCTAATCGATAGCCCAGGCGATTGGCACAAAGATACTCTCTCGCTTTGACGGGGACTAACGAGGCGCCGCGGTCACACGTGCGCGCAAGTCGCGGAACAAAGCTAGCCGGTCCTTCGGCTTAGCCTAGTTATGAGCGCGCATATCGAAACGAGCCTGCGCGTTAGCCGATAACAATGTTAAACGCTAAATTGTAACGCGGCCGCGCTCGGGTTCGCGCTGCGCGATTAATCGAATGATCCCGAATAATTGACTCAGCCGGCGGCGCGAGTCGAGTTGTTGTTTTTTCTTTTGGTTGGTATTGCGCTGTGCGCGTATTTCAATTTGTGAGCTTGTTTGCGCGATGCCATTGGCCATTTTATCGAGGGACTTGTGTGCTGATCATTTAAAACGCGGATACTCTTGTACGGATGGAGTCGCTCGAGTGTTTTGGGAGATCGCCGATGAGCTTCAAGTATGACGAGAGTGAATTTTTCTGTTTGTTCGAAATGATTTTTCGATAATGTAGGCTGTTTATGTGATGCATGGGGAAATAATACTGAGCTGTTTAATTAAAAATTATGTACTTGTTATCTTCGTGTTTCAATTAATTCGAAACGCTTGGAATTGGTATAATTACAGTTAATTATTGGTACTTATATTCAGTTACGCATGTTAATAATTATTTATTAATATTTGTATTAAGTCCTTATTT
>JAPYZB010001108.1:0-17675 GCA_030522745.1 Eupelmus kiefferi | reverse complement strand
GCACGTGTGTGAGGAGTAAGATATATAAGGAGTTGGCGCGGATTGGAAAGAGAGACAGTAAGCTACTGCCGCTGGTGTGGAAAGATAAAGCAGTAGCGCTCGCGCTTACTGAGATAAGACGCGCGCGCGCCGGGGAAAACAGAAGGAGAGAGAGAGAGAGAGAGACGGAAAGAGAGCAGCCGGCGGGCGCAACGACCGTGAAAGACGACGACTCGCGCGTATATAGTGAGAGAAGACGCCGAGGAGGAGCAGTGGACTCTGTGCTAAGAGAAAAGGGAGGAAATCCGAAGGCTCGTAGTGTGGAGAGAAGCAGCGAAGCTCGCGCAATCAGGTGAGTGAGTCGTGAACCGGTGCCCGTAGGAGAGGCTTGAACCTTTCGAAGGCAGAAAAGCGAGCGGAGAGGCCGTTATAACTTGAAAATGAGCAATCGCGCGCGCTCGGGTGGGAGAGAGACGGAGAAAGCGGCGCCGAGCGCACTGCAAAAGTCCGCGTGACGAAAGAGCCGTGTCGCCGATTAATGAGAGCGGTGCCGGCACGCTGAGCTCTGAGCTGTGCTGTGCGCGCTGTGCTGCTGACATTTTCGGTTTCTGTAGTCACGATTTTTTTTCGTGCTGTTGGGAAATTTGTCGGGTTTGGGTTGAGCGATTGATTTTTGGACATTTTTACGATTTGGTTGATTATTGTTTTGTCAGGCTAGGAGTTTGTAGTTTCGCGTGGAAGTTTAGAGCGGTGAGAGGGGAGTATTGGCTAATGGATAATAACTAATGCGCATTGTGATGCTGTATTAAAGTTTGCCAGTTTAATGGGTATCTGAAAAAGTTTTCTAACTTAATACAATACGGCGTGGAGATATTGTAGTGTGATTTATCGAACAGGAATCATGAATACTTTAGCACAATTTGATCGAAATAATCGATTTAATGGGTAGAAGGAAAAGGCGAGATTTTCATGTATTAAAAATGTAATTATGTCTGGAGATGGAAACTGGATTTGCTGGATAATAGGCGAGGATTTGAATTTGAAACGGCAATCTTTGTAGTAACAGGAAAAAAAGCTATTCACGCATAACAGAAATAGCCGTGACTGGGCCTTATAAATATTACGCATAGCCACTTTGACTGGTTTACAATAGAATCTCGTAATTACTAAACTTTTACAGCGTTGGTAAACATAAACTTGAGCCAAGTAATTACACATTATAATACCTATTCTAAAATGACTTATTTTACGATTTCATTTCGGTACTGTGTATAATTTAAACGGTGTAAAATTATTTATCCATGAATACAGATCCTCGTTATTTCTCATGATTGTATTTTTAATCCGGACATTTGTTATTAACACATTACTATTTTATAGCGAAAGGTAACGTAATTTAAATCACAAGAAAAGCAATTTCGCCCAGCTAGATAATAAACTCTGCAAATTTTCAAGCATTCAATGTCCGTAATTAAATTATTGTTATATTGCATTAGCAATCTCACCTTCTTTAAATATCAACATTTTTTCTTTCACCTAACTTGACTATTTTAAATAATCTGTATAAATTTAAAATTAGTTGCGCGGTCATCAGTTTTCTAACTTATAAATAAAATATTAACAAAAAGCGAGAGACAGTACAAACTCACTGAATAACGTAAAAACTTAAAATTTATAGCCTCAAAAAGCATTAAAATTAAACTCGCATTATCTAATGCATTATTAATCACACACTTAAACTCCACATTAATTAGTTACGTCTCTACTTATATTATCCAACGCGTTACGCCTCCGAATCCAGGCTCGCCTCCAGCCAACGAAAAATACGTTTTACGCGCAAACCCGCGCCCCGTTCTAAACTAGTTTCGCGCAACTCGATTCCAAGAGATGACCTGTATAAAATTAACGGCGAAAGCGCAGAGAGCCGCGCGTACACCGCCAGCTCATTCATTACCAAGTTTCAAGAAGAACCGACCAAAAATACCATCCGCGCGCGCACATATAATTATGTCATCCCACCGAAATACCCACTATCTCTCGTCCTGCCCGAAAATCCCCTTTCGCGCCTATACATCCACGAGTCGCGGGGAAAATTATCGAGCCGCTGGCCGTTGCATTATGACATCGCGCTTGCGCCTAAAAATAAGTTCAAAAGTCCGTGACTTATTTGTTTGCCTTCGCTTAGCGAGCGGCGCCTTCTCCTCTTCTTCATCTCTCCGCCGAAGATTAAATTCCTCCCACCTAAGCAAAAAGCCGATTACTGCAAGAACGCGAGTGAAAAATAAAAGGGAGCCACTTCCGAAGCGAAAACCGGCAACGCGTGCGCGCACCTTCGCGACCTCGAGCGGCGCGCGCGTGAGAGTATTTCGATCGCGATCGCTGAATAACGAACCTTTATGAGCGCCAGCCGATTCCACACGTGCCGCCTCGCTCAGCCTTCTTTCTCACAGCCTTTGTGCCCGCCGTACTATTTTCCTCTCACGTGCGGAGCTTGACGCTTGATGTTCGAGCGTCGCCGTGCTCGTTTTTTTTTCTTTTCTGTTCTTTATTTCGTGTATATCGACGTTCTGTGCTTCTGGCGGGGGAGAGAGAGAGAAAAAAGGAGCTTGCGCGTTGCGCGAGGATAATTCTTATGCAACGACCTAAATAAAACGAGAGCGCGAGTGGCCGATTGTTTGTTTACCGGCGTTTACCTGCGCGTGCATCGACTTTTAAGCGCTAGGGGTCTTAATAAATGCGGGGAATGCGAGGGAATGTTCGAGATTTTTTTTTCGAGATCGATGATGGAATTGTGTGTATTTTTACGTTTGACTGCATTATAAATATATCGAGGCAGATGCTATTAAGTCTGTATTTTGCCGGGGAATAGTCGAATCTATTAATAGGCTAGGTTGGTCGTAGATTTATGGAAATTTTTATGACGAGTGGCTTGGAGTATTGTGAATAAGCTTTTATGAATGATTGACTTTACGGCTTGGAAATGTTTAACGGTAAATGGGTTTACGAAATCTCTTTTCTTTGATTTTAATCGTTTCTTGTATTCAATAATAATCTTACAGCGAATAGTAATTTTAATTTAATAACGAATATTTATAAATACACGAAAGTTATTTGTCTTAACTTTGATTTAAAAGTTGAAAACAACGTGTAAGACACAACACTTGCTATCGAGTCACTGCTGTGCCCCGTGATCTTACGTGTTTTCAAATGAAAGAAAAGCAAATACGTTAATTAGATTACCGAACGATTTCTAATGTTTTTACGGCTGAATAATCATGAAAACAGAGTTTACTTAAAACGTCATAAATTATTACTCTTTTGTATAAGAGACTTACTTGTTTATTGAGCAATTTCTAAATCAAAGAGATTCCACAACTATTTAAATTTTTCAAATGAATAGTCAAGTATTGCTATAAAATACAAAAGACCTACGCACAAGTTGTTAGAATACGAAAATTAAGAAAAGTTCCAAAGATTATTATTACTTCGATGACCATCAATTGAATATATGCTAAAGAAGTTGAAATGCTATATACATGTCAACGTGCACGCCTCCGCAGTAATAAATCCACTTTAAGACCTTGAATTATATAGATGTTATTTGAAAAATGCATATACATATGAGAATCTAACATTGATAATCCACGTCTTACCTATCTTTAATGTCCAAGAAAAATATATTACTGTTATCAAATGTTAGATTAATCTGTAATAATATGCCTTTAATTTTCGATATAGAATCGCTTGTTACATATTGTAATTCAATTGCACTTAAATGAAAAACAGTTTGATTTATATATAAATATCTCAATAAATTCCCAGTTACAATTCATTTTCCCTGTCGCAAATGAAGTCCAATCCAACAAATTACGCATTAACATCCCAATTAAATGCCAAAACTTCAGATACCATTCAACCGTGCCAGAAACCCCACTGCGCTGCTCGTTATCTAAAATTGAACAATCGCTTCGTCCCACGAGAACACACCAAATCGGCATTCGGTATGCATAATAACAGACACAAATTTTAACTTTCTGCATTTCTCACAGCGATCAAAACATCGTGAAATCATCAAGAGCAAGCCAGACTTCTTAAAACGCCTGTCGCGCACCTTTCATCGCCTTTTACAAACTGCGCGTTTCGCGCGAAGGTCAGTCGCGCCTCGAGCCTCAGATATATGTACGCTCGAAGTCTCGTTTCCGTACGCGCATTCACGCGAGAAGAAAAAGACGCGTCGAGATTTTTCACGTGTTTGTGGACTTCGAAGATGTGGTTTCACGCGTACTTTGTGTACTAGTTATCTGTGCATTTTTTTACAGGAAAGTTACCGATTTTTCGTTGCTGGGAGAGAGACGCCGTTACGTAATTTTATGGAAATCAACGGTAAACGGTGGCTGATGGATTGAATGACTAAATTATAGCTTTTATAAGTATAGTAATCTCAGGGTATTCATTTTTCGATGATAATGATGTGGCGTTAATTGTTGTTCTTGATTAGTAATCGGAGAATTATTTTTACTCGTTTATTTAAATTTGTGTTAAATATATGACTGGGAAAGAGTATTATTTGTATTAATATAAATATGAGTACGAAGAGTCTGGAATATAAACATCTAGAAATTACTTGACACGCAAAGCACAATGATATTTATTATCTAGAAATAACTACATTACGTATAATAATTCACATAAAATTATTTATAATTTTAAATTCAAATTACAGCGATAATCTGCAACTATGTTAATTTTAAATACATTGTTGTCACAATTGACCTATAAAAATATCCCGACGGCAATAACAATTTTGTTACCAAACATCAAAAGCCGAGGTACCCGCTCGTTTATCCTTAAGGTCGATCAAACGTATACGTCCAGCTGATTTCTCGAATCAACAAGATTATTCCGTCGATGAAAGTATATACACGCCGACCTCTCGCACGAAAAGTTACACGCTATTACACACAAAAACCAAACGCAACGCCAGAACGTAAACACAAGGTAGCATCGATATGAATTTCGTAAAGGTATTTATGAATAGCTCGGCTATTAGAATACTGGAAAATTCATGAGGCAGAAGACACGAAAAAAACACGTACGCGCAGTTATTAGCTGCAACGCGATATACGCGCCTCGAAACGAGAGTAAAGCGCGAGATTAAAAAGTGCCAGCGCTTTTTTACTCGCTGATACGTTAAATACAGGGAAAAAGAGCTGACGCGCTCGGCGCGCGTGAGAGTGAGAAAGATAGAAAAAGTAGCGAGGAAACTTTTTTATCATCGCGTCCCATTATCAACGCACAATTGTAAAATACATATAGATATATAATAAAATATCACCTTCCGATAAGAAGACGCACGTGGTATACATTCAGCGCGATCTCGACGCGCCAATAGCTCGAGCATTCGGCGCGCCGCGGTGGCGATCGTGACTGATAAAATTATATTTATCGATCGACGATCGACGCGCCGGCGTACAATAAGAAAAAAAACCACTGCCGAGCAATAACTGGTATATATACGCACAGGGTACACAGAGCAATGGCGTCTCTTTGGCGCTTACTGGTTAATACCTGCGAACTTTGATACATACAGATTTTAACGCATATTATATTCTGTAATTAAGCGCGCGTGCCGCGACCTCTGATTTATCAAAAAAAGATAAGAGCGAGTGGCAGGCTTGTAGTGATTCGAAAAATGGACGCCAGGTGACACCTTATCTTTTTTCTTGCGAAGAGCCGCGAAATGCCGGCTTTGGGGGGATCGATCGGTTTTCACGAATTATTAATCCCGCCGGAATTTATCCCCGGGGAATTTTCGACGTTTATTCCAGTACGAGCGGTTTTATATATCGGGCAGCGAGTGAGCCCCGGTCGATCACCTTCGTCTAGCCCGCGGGACGAGCTTGAATATTGCAAAATTTGCGCTATTTTAGTAGAGCGGCGTGAAACGTTTTATTGCTGGATGTTTGATGCGGGGTTGCAGTTTTTCGTTGATTTTGTTTGGTTTCTCGGGGGCCAATTGAGGTTTTTTATTAAATAAGTTGCTTTGAGTTTTATTTTCAGAAAGTATCTGTAATCAGCCTTTTTCGTATGGCGATTATTAGAACATATACCATATGGCTGTACTCAGTTTTTTTAAATTAATATTTGGGTACACATTCTTAGTCAATTTTTCGATTCTAAGTAAAAGATAGTACAGCACATTCATTATTGTTATGAAATATGTTATGCTGATTCGCGAAACAGATATCAGGCTCAGACATTTTCGAGGCACAACTTAAGAGTCGTACACGCAATGTAAATATTTGTTTGAAAGTTCGACTAATTCTTCAGAATAAGAACTTACTCTTATCGATGTACTCAAAAAGTTTTCCGCTTGAAACCTTTTCCTTTCTCTATCAGCACTTAAACCATATTCTTCACTCATTCTCTCTCTCCTATTCTTCCAAAAAGGTCAAAGACATCCTACACCAAAAGACAAAAAAGAATCCCCCAAAACACCCTCTTTTTGCACAATCCTTATCAAACCCTTGCGATCGATCTGAATATTTGATATCCCATCGTTCGCGCTGCCCCCACCTCCTCCTTTTCTGTGTACACCCCCGTATCGTCGATTTTTATCAGAGCGCGCGTTCCTCGAGTGCTTCCGTAACCGCGATCTGGCTTTTTCATCGATACACACACACACCCACGAAGCCAGTAGGTCAGTGCGTGTCGCACGCTCGTATAATGAACGATCGGCCCGTGGGGGCGCATGGCCCGTCACAATTCGTCGGTGCGTTTGTATATTGAGTCTGGCCGCTCTCCGGATAAGCGATAGCGTGCACGAAAATAGTACAGGCCGCGGCTTGGCTGTATCGCTCGATTCTCTCTTTCTCTTTGTCGATTCGTTTTTTGCCTGCCCTTTCCGGTCAATCGGCTCGTGTGGCGCTTATCTCGGCCCGGTCCCACTCGACGACGTAAATTCGCCTTTGTCGCGATTTATCGACTTATTTTGGCGGCTGCTGGTTGATAAAAAATAATTGAACGCGAGTAAGAACGCGAAGTCGAAGGGTATGACGTGGAAATGCTGTAGTTTTTGTGGCTTATTGGCTCTATCGTAATGTTGTTTTTGTCGTGATTTGTTTTTTTAATGGAAAAATTATTTTATTGGGAAAAAAGTTAAATAATGGTTTCATGCGTTTTTTCCAAAGATAGTATCAGGAAATCGCTGGAAAACAATGTTGTCTCAACAATTTTGTTTATTCGATGAGAAAAAGTATGAATTTATTTATAAAGTGTGAGAAATAACTCGGACGGAGCTGAAATATTGTTTTGCAGATTGTTAGATAAACTCATAATTTTTCTCTCAATTAATCGTTAGATTAATCAGCGATATTTGCAAAACAGGGCACGCACACATTTTTGAGATACCGAACTGCCTCATAAACAATGAAAAGGTACTTTTTCATCCGTTAATCATCAATCTATTTAAAGTCGTAATCGTGAGCGGTGATCTGAATAAATCAATAACAGGAATCGATAAATCAATAGCAGGTGTCCGCGAAAAATAAAAAAACCTGAAAAATACACTCTTCCCAGTGTGTAAATCAAACGCCACCCGCCAGAACCAGCCTTTTTTATATAACTCGCGATTACAAAAATTACAAATACTCCGCGGCGCTATCGTCAAAGCGCGACATGCGGGTGACACGATCCTGCTTTCAACCCGAATAACAAGCAATTAAACAACAATGAGGCCTTGCGTCAGCGCACGCCTCAGCGTGTAACATTTAAATCGACGCTATCGCTATACCCTCGAAACGAAAGTAAAACCTATCATCATCACCAATAGCAAATAGAGAAAAATTAGAACGCATTCGCGAATTATTCATAGCGCAGCGGCGCGCGTTCTCCATAGCAAAGCCACTTGCACGCGCGCAGGTGAATTGAGCCGTCCGCGCGAGCCGATAGGACGAGCGAGCGTAGCGCAGTTGTCAACGCGAATCCAGGTGAAGGTTAAACGCACGCTCGCGCGTGTAACGGACTGTGTTGCAGCGATGTAACAGTACTAGCGTCTTTGGCTTATAAGACTAAAAACGGCTATGGTCTTATCTCGAGAAGAGGAGAGTAGTCGTGGGAAAGTTTTTCGTGTCCGCTGACGAATCGGATCTCCGCTTTGACGAAACAGGAGCGAGCTCCTTGCGAAATAGTTGCTGCTGAGTCGTGCGGCTGTGTGAATAAGTTTCTTTTTGTCGAGAGGAGTCGCGGAGGCTATTGTCGTGGTCGTTTTCTATTATGCGCGTTTTGACGTTGCGTAAATGTGGTGTTGTCCTTTGGTTGTCTTTATGGGCTTGCTGGGAAGGTCGGAGTGGGTAATTAGTGGAGTGTATTAGTGGCGTTCAAGTATGAATTTTATTAACAGTGGTTTTGAAAATTTAGTACTTTGGTTGCTTGGAAATATTGGTGGTTTCGTCAGCGTTGAGGATTTTGGTAGATCATTCAAAGTTTCAATGAAATGACTTTGAATTCAGAAAAGAATTTAATCGTTTTCTGCGTGACTGCTGGTGACAATTGGTGAAACGGCATTTTATTGATATATAAGATCTTTTATAACCATTCCACTTCATACCAGAAAAAGCTTGAGCAGCGCATAACGGATGTACAAAAATTAATCATTTTTGAAAAAGAAAAATGTTTCTAACAGTTTATTGTAATCTAAATTGAAATTATTAGATTAATTAAATTTCCAAAATTAAAACTTCGAATCTAAATAAAAATATCTAAAAGTACCTTATACTTTCAAAAATTTGTAATTTATTTAAGTTACGTTCATAACACCAGACAATTTTATACAGATTTTTCCAAATTAGATTGACAACAATTCTTGCAAAAATATCGTAATCTCTCGCGTTTAAACTGCGCACTCCTAATGGAATCGCATCATTTTTTATCGCGCACATATATTCTATTTAATCCGATAAATTGTCTCAAGCGGCTCGCGCAGGAGCCTCGTGCTTATCATTTCAAGTGTCCGAGTATAATAATTTCACGACGGAAAACCGTTGCAGAGTGACATGTTCATACTTCGCTCGCACGCTCGATAAAGTGCAAAATGCGCACGAAAGTCTCGAGGGTATACTTTGCCATAAGACAGGGGGCTTAACTCCAAAGTACTTTCATGTACACGACGAACATCAACTCTAGCCTGTCCCCCATTCTTTACGCTCCTTATGCTCGCGTCCCTCTCCGAGTGCGCGTGTACGCATGGCGAAAGAAAATGAGTGGAGTGAGCGAGTATTGCGCGTGACGTCGCAATGACCCACTATAGTGATATCAAAAGAGAGGAATTATTATGAAAAAAGAAGATATGACTTTGGACAGTGATAATATGTGGGTAGAGGTGTGACGAATTATTTTATTTTATTTCTTTTTTTAGATCGGTCATTTTTCTAAGAAGGAATGAGTATTGGTTTTTACGACGGAGCATTAAGGTTCGGTGTATTTCGCGATGGGCAAAAAAGAGCGACGCGCAAAAAGTAAAAAGCGTATTTGTGCGATATTACTTTCGCATTAGGATAAAAAAGGTTTGTAAATTATTTAAAATAAGCTCGCGTGAAACGTTCGAGAGCTTAATTAATAATTAGCCTACGATACTTTCTGGTGAAATTGCCACTTGCACGGAATATATCCTCGACCTTTTGTGCCATTTATACAATAATAAATTTCATTTAAGGAAAATTATTGAATAGAATGGACTGCAATGTATTTTAAAACGGACTTAATGGAGATTAAATAACCGATTCTGGTTAAAATGGCTACATTAGAGCATCTTTCAACTATACATTTTATTACGTGTAAAAATAACGAAAAGCTTTAACAAGCGCGCCGGTCATAAACTGCGCTTACGTGGCCGACTAATTAGTGCGTTTACCTCGTTCATAACTACGAAAAAAAAAGAACGGGACGAGAGTTCTTTAGAGCAATCTAAAACAATGTACGATCCGAAGCGCCACTATGATGAGTCTCACGTTTCAGTCCGCGAACCGTAGCGTAATTCTAATTAGATTTTTTCCCTCGCTCGCTCGTTCGTAATAAAGAAACTGACCATCATCCACGTCTATCCGCGACGAGCTGTCGTCTGCTACTCAATAAACTTTGCATTTTCTCGCGACGATTCGCTGGTTATGGCTTTATTTCTCGCGCTCTTTAAAATGCGAAAATCCAAACTATTTTCTCGCGCAGGCGAAACTGTTAATGGAATTGAAATGAGCGTGGCTACTGTACAAGCTGGGGTATATACACGCTTTCGAATATACCGCTTGAATTATTTAAGGCTGGCCGATTTTAACTCGCGCGCCCGTCCCTGCATTAAACATGAATCTTGGCTTTATTTTTGTAATTGACGATGAATGAAGCGATTTGATTCCCGAGGCGCGAAACTTCGCCGCGGCACGGCCAAGCCGGCTGATGTACGGCGCATAAATGAAAACAGAGGATGTTTTGACAGTTACTCTTTTTAACAGTTAATAAACATTTTTGCAGCCACGGCAATATTTTTTGCGGTGAGATATTGCTCTTCGACAAATTTTCGTGGATCGTTTCCGGCAGTTGGCAGCTCGTTAGTTTGTTGAAATATTTATCGGGATGAAGTATGCTTTCGGCTCTTGCTTGATAATGAGTTTTCTTGCATCTACTTTGTATTATAATTTTAAATGTAGCAACTTGTTAAACTAATTTTAAAATATTTTCTATCTAAATTGAATCGTAATTCATATTAAAAAATTACAAACTTCTAACAATACATCAACGCCACAAAACTCATAAGGAAGATCCATCATAAACTCGCTGTTTTTCCACACTCTGAAAATACCAATCTTCGATTAGTGCGCAGCTACCTTGCCAACTGATTATACGAAAAGAACTCAAGTTCGCATATTGACAAAATGATCGCGAGAAATGGACATTATACAACTGGCCGATGATTTTGCGTCATTGTTTTCACGATGACTCACAAAGTCTTTTTCCTACAAAACTGCTGCCGATCTCACCTCCTCGGCGCGGACTTCCCGCAAAAAAGATACCGTGCGCTCATTATCTGGATCGAATTTCTTTTTGCGCGCGCAGGGGAGACACGTCTGTGGGAAGGCGATAGGCGCACGCGCGAGCTTCCGGTCTATTTGCTCGTTGGAATTTTTTTCATGACTCCCAGTGCTAGTGCGAGGTGCTATCGGGCCTTATCAGTTTCCCTATTAATCGTGAGACGCATTTTGTATTTGACTTTTTAGATTGCCGCCTTGCATAGCGTCACTTCTCACAGTCAGAATTTTTAAATCCTACGTAAGGAGATAATGTACAGTTATGAATGTTTAGAATACAAGGTTGCTGAAAATATAGGCGCTCACTTATGTCCACACGAACAAAAAACTAACTTTTTGTTTATGCTGACGAGTTCTTTATTTCTGCACAACTTCAAACAAAGCTCTATTATTATTTAAATTACTTAATCAATCAAATGACGCTATTAATTTCACTGTAAAATGTTAAACCAACTCTCGATGAAAGTAAAAACACACATTCCCCTCTCCAAATAAAATATTCACGCGGCCTATGTACTCGATTAGCGGCTCACGTCTGCCTCCCGCTCGTCTTTCATGACTGGCGCGAATTTTTTCATATTGATCCAGGTGAACGCGCGCGCCGAGGCAGTCGCACAGCCCACGGAAAAATACGAGAAACTCCCGGTACTTCTGCATCCCTTGCTCGCCTACCTCGCGGATGAATGAAAAACTAAAGCGCTACAACAATGGACACGGTCAGAACGCTCGGCGCGTAAAACGCGTACGCAGGATGGGGTCTACGAACTGCACTTTTTTTATTTTCACCGAGGACAGTAAAGCGCACCGGATTTCGCGTCCTCGATGACACGACGATCTTGACACACGCACAGTGTATTAGGAAATCTTTGGAGCAGCGCGCACAATGAGCGAAAAAACGCGTCTCGTTGGTGTGTCGTTATTCTCGGTTTAATGAAAACGCGAGCGCGGGGAGTCGCCGGATGATCGTGTGTCTTTGAAGAGGCGCCGGTTTGAATTGCTTTGTTCGTGGATTGCTGGGTATACGTGTTGGTGAGTGTGATTTTTTTTCTCGCGATGCGAAGCCTTTGTTGAAGTGGCTTGGACAATTTTACTAACGATTGTGAAACGTTTTAATACGCAATGCTAATTATCTTATTATCGAGTGGGGACGAGGATAAGATCTTGTTTGGTAATTAAAAAATATTAATTATCTCGGTAAACGGTAGATAAGTGTTGATTAAGCTTTTATCTTAAATATTAAATATTAAAGTTATTTATTCGGCGCCTCAAATGTACGGACACCTTCGTTTAATAGCAACATATTCAGATTGGAAACGTTGGTGAGTTGTATATATTTTCTTTTTATCGTTTGCTCTCGAATTGTTAATTATCGAACGAACTTGAGTATTCTTTACGACAATTGAATTAATATCTCAAAGATATTTAAAAATTTAACGTCATTTTATAATTTGTATATTTTATTTTATCTTTTAATGATTAATGTTAATGACCAAATGATCATTTGTCCTTGGACAAATTTGATTGATTGATTGATTGATTGATTTTATCTATTATATATAGTTACTTAATCACATATTTCATGCTGATGTAAATTTTTTGAAGAAGGTGTAAAATGACAAAATTTTACATTTTATTCCAAAATTAGTATAGAGAGGCATTTAATAACTATTGCTGTATTGAAAGCATTTAAAATACAATAACGTTAGTAGATACGCGATAATGCAAATAAATTCCTTCGTTTAAAGGATAATTCATTCTGAATACTCATTTAGCCATTAAGAAAAAATAAATAATTGAACATTTTGGATAAAATATCGTTACGACGTTATTAATTAGCAGCATTGCGCAATGGCAGCAAGGCACCCACGACGTTAAGGACATCGAACATTTTTCGAGTACCTGTGCTAACCTTACAAATTGGATTAGCAGTTGATTATCAAGCCGAATTATCAAGTACATATTTGGACCCCGTACGCATTATATGATCGAGCGTAAAGTGCATTATTGATGTTCAAAAATAAAGTTCGACGAGTAACGAGTTTACATTCCCGCTTAATATCGTGATTTTAATGAGCACGGTAAACTAGTGACGTTAATTTTCAGCCTGACACGTTTCCCACGACTCGCAATCCATAATATTGTTGATTTTCGAAAGTTAAATAATATGCCTTTTATACTTAATCATTGTTTGTATTTACGTAATGAGCATGTGATTATTTCTTCTTTACGAATTTATTGTTTAAAAACGGATTATAATTAATGTGTGATTATAAACGTTGTATTTTTCTTTATAAAGGATTAGCTCTCTCTTAATACCGTGAACTCGTGAACGTTAAATAACTTTCCATTGACAGTCTAAGTCGTCAACACATCGGGAACAAGCAACCTATTCATTGGTAACTTCGTCAGAGCCTTATGTGGCCAATACAGTGGAGAATCTGCTTTATTGACGTCTGGAATGACTTTTAAATTCCGACGTAAACTAAGTTACACTAGAATTCTAGCTCTATGAATATTAAATTTGACATCGCTATCCGCAAGTACCTGCAATTTAATTCATAATTTCGTGCTACCGAGTCCGATAGCCGAGCGGTGAAAACTAGCTACTTTGAGTACTTTGAGCTTAGTTAAAATTGCCAGCCTTCCAACTATACAAAAGAAAAGAACAAATATTGACTATAGCCGTGGCGCACTATCTGGCACATATAAGTTAAGTGAGAGCGAGAGAGAAAATCAAATAACTTGGGCACATAAGCGCGTCGATACAAATCTAAATGAACGCGATCCTGATTCGAGGTGGCCTCGCACAAATGGCATGGGCGAGGCTGTAACCTATCAACCAGATAAAAAAACACGATCGCGATAGTAAAAAAAGAGTTTAAAAAACGGAGGAAAGAAATAAATCTGATTTTGGTCTAGTTGCTTATCGTATCGTATGTGGTCAGTAATAGAAATTGGACCATGATTATATTGGACGGTAAACTAATTTATGTGAGCCGACTGAGATATAAAGGAAAAACGAATTAAGTAAAAAAAGGAGGTAAAGATAAAAGTAAAAATTAGTGAGTCACGGATTGAGCGACGAAAAATAAAGTAATAAAAACAATCCTTGCGAGTACAATATGCTTCGGTAAATGTTTACTTGTACCCAACATGATATAGCTGAATAGGATAAGTATTCACGTGCTCGGCTAGATAAATTAAAAATAAATTGTATATTGAAAAAGAAGCTAGTTTTACTTTCGCAATAATGAATAATATATTAATTAAATATTTTAGTTGATACGCGCTATTAAATGTATGAGTATCTATGTAATGTATGAGTAATGTATTTATTCAAAGGATGATTGTTTGCATTCTTTTTATCAATACAATATTGACTTAGAAATTATCGAAAGATAATATACTTTGAATTACATCTCACGTGGTGATTTCGAAAAATAGCTTATTTTCCCAATGAAAACGGAAAACTTATCATGTCGTAATTCACAATTAATGACTCAACAGAAAATATCACCTAACACAATCTACCTCATTACGAACAATGACTGACGGAATCAAAAATTTTCTAACACCCTTTATCTCTCTCCATTAAACATCTCGACTTACATCCAGAAATCCACGATTTTCCCCATTGCATAAACGCTCTCCTTAGCTGACGAGTCCCAATCCCACGAAACAACAAACGCCTCTTCTGAAAATACATTTAATTCCCATTAACTTTAAAAAGAGAAAAAAAACGTAAAATTTCCATAAATTATTATGAACATTCGTAGCGATTCGTAAGCGCGGCGCCTGCTCACACCTCCAGCGCGTGCGTATATATACATATACTTACGTAGCCGTCGTGCGGTCTTCCCCTTCGCTCTCCGCCGCCGCGCGCGCGGGTTTATCGCTTAGGGAGGGGCGCCGGAGCGTATTAAAGAAGTGAAGCTGACGGCGTGCCCCCGTCAGACTTACCTCAAATTCCTTCATAATCAGTGCATCCTAAAGGGGGCTGCTGGCGACGAGATTTCCTCGCGCTCGACACTTTTTTACTTCGCCCGTGACCTACAACGCTGTCTTCTTCACCATGGATTTTGTTAGGATAAAGCATAATACGGAATTTGAGAGTAGGTCGGCCGCGTTTAGAATTAGAGACGCCTCGATATGGAGTCTTTGACACGTTTCGAGAGTTTAACTTTATATTTGTATCTCTCTATCATTAAGTAAGGTTAACTTCGTGGATATTTTTTTTTTATCGTTTGGTTTTTGTAATTTTTGGATACGATGAATAATAGACCGATGCAGACGCCTGCTTTTCTCGTGTTCGGCGAAATACCAGGTATGATTTTTGTAAAAACTTAACATATTGTTGCTAGATAAAATAAAAGAATGGACTATTTTTTCTTATAAAAATTTCCTTTCTTTAAGTGTATAAACTTAGAATTGTTTCTGTACGTTATATTTTGTATTTAATTTTTATTTGTTTATCTAATGGCTTATATCAACGAATTTTATGATAAATTATTTAGTTTTATTGTGACTAGATGAGTATCATATCTTAGGGAAACAAATTTTGATAAGGTCTTTTTGTCAGGTGTTTTCTGTTGCCGAAAAATGAAACCTAATACGTGTAATTCTTAAGATGTGATTGTTTTTAATCTTCATAACTGTGAATTCATATAAATTTGATAATATATGAAAAGGTGATATTAATACAAGGTGTAATATCAGTTTCCTCAATCAAAATTTTTATTGTTATAAATTTTGTAAAATAACATTCACACAAAGCATTATATTTTCAATCGTATACAATTTATTCTAAAATTTTTAATCAAAGTGTATTTTGTCGATTTTAAATAAAAAAGAAAGCGGTGCTCATATACATAGGAGATATATCTTTTTTGGATCTCACAAATTTTTCTTCTTAAAACTCAGTATGTGTTTGTGATAAAAAGTCAAAAAAAGAATATAATAAAAATAAATAAAACGAGTATTTTTTTTATTATTTTTTTTTATAAAACTACTATAAATAAAAATTAAAAATGTAATTTGTACGAAAGCACTTCGTAATCTGATGTAGTTGAAAGTTTTTTGAAAAATGAACCAAATTCATTATTTTATTTGATAGATTCTAATTTTTGTACTGTTTGTATAAAATATAAGGTAAATTCAAAATGTGATGTTTCATAAACATTGTAAATTATTGCAGCATCATTGAAGTTTCATAAAAGGTACATACAGCACTTTCTTTTCAACAATATTTAACAAAATCGTCATAAATACACTTTACATCATTATACACCTCATTTATTTATTATTTTTACATTTAAAGTAATTATTGTAAAATTATCCTTAATATTAAGTTGAATTGTTATCGTCAATAAAGATTACGTTCCTCTGATGGCGTCATAATTAGATTCGTAAAAGTTATAATTTACTATCTAATAGTTATATATAACATCGCGTTTAGGGCCGTGAACAAAGAGTTAAGTGCTTCCCACAATGATTGGCTTTTCAATCTTAAAACGCGATTCGACTTTATTGATAAGAGCGTATATGAAGGAAAACCTATCACGTGAACAGAATTTTCTTATCAATTCTTAAATCAATATCACTTAAAAAATAGTAGAATAACCTGCTAAACGATGGGGATTTATATATTTGGTTTTCGTTTCATTATTTACTTTGATATTAATCATTTTTTAAAATAATTCTATAATGATATCTATAAAACATACATTTAAAAAATTATAATTTTCCACATTGAAATAGTATAGTTTAAGTTAATACCACTCACTTCTCTTATCATAGTAAATTATTAATTTTTTTCAAAGAATAGAATAAGTATTGGTTATTAACAATGATAATAATTAGCCATCTCACGTCAATCGTCTCCACCTAAAAATAGTTTTCCAGCCACGTGTAGAAAATGCCGTTATCAGTTTTCCGAATCGAGACCACTTAAAAGCTAGTTACCGGCGCGCGCGTTCCGTCCCTCGTTTTCATCGGAAAAAATCATTGCTCGCCACTTCATTTGATTTCGTGTCCCCACCTGCGTCATAATTCCAGATCTAATCGCTCGTCCTAATACAAACGACGGCTCTGGGAGCGGAATGCGAAAACGCAGCACGAGAGAAATCGTCGCTAAGGGCTCTTATCGCGGCGTCTGCGTATATCATCACGAAGTCTCGTGTGTCACCTACGCGCCGGACGTGCACCGCTTGTTTTTCTTACGTGTTTGAAACGTGCGAAAAGATAACCGCAAAAGAAGTGGGCTCTGGCCGTTTTTAAACGAATTTTTCCGCTTTGTTGCGCTGCCGTTTGCCTTTGAAATTTACGTTAATTATCGAATTAATTGTGGGAGATATTATTATTATTGTTGTTAGATATTATGTTCGTTAATTATAGGAGAGGCTTTTTAAAAGACTTTAGATTATGTATTTGTTGACCTAAGAGTATAATAGGTCGTATAATTGTTTAATAGAGTAAGCTGTTTAAATTAAAGTATGTCAATGCGCTCTTGGGGCATAAATAATGACTTGTGTCGTCATTAAAGTTTCAAAGTTTTTTAAAACGATCAATACACGCACTTTTTTTGCGGGATAGAAATCATTAATTATTCCAGACAAAAGTTCA